>JANHAO010021986.1:0-12350 GCA_026873985.1 Saraca asoca
GGTATTAGATTGAATTAGGTACGATTGTTAGACCTTGAAAGAGGCTAGTAATTAATGAAGGCCAAACTAGCCCCAATTGCCTAAAAAATGATGATAAGGAAATTTTATAATATTTGTCAAGAATCATAGGTGAGGTGAATCCTAATCCTAGGCCTTTTGCATATGATATCTTCTTTAATTATTACTTTACTTTCTTTCTTTCCTTAAATCATTTATTTTTCTATTTTTTGTTCTTATTTCTTTCTTTCTTTCTTCTTTATTTATTTCTTTTATTTTCTATTGATTTGGATAGTAAAATTATAAAGATTTTGGTAATTAATATTAACTTCTTTATGGGATCGACTCATATTTGTTAGTTCTAGCTACAACTACACTATGCACTTACGGATATTTAAACATACATCAGTAGCCCGGCCAACAGTGCTTCATACTTGACCTCATTATTGGTAGCTTGGAAATTGAACCATAAAGCACAGAGGATTTTATGTCGCTCTAGGCCTATAAGAAGCACCCCTGCTCCGACCCTTTGAATGCTTGATGACCTAGCTACATATGGCTCCCACCACGGGGCCTCTAAAGTTTCTACCTTTTCTTGCATGGGCCCCATAAATTCTGTAATAAAGTCTGCCAGAGCCTGTCCCTTGATAGTCGGTCTAGGCTTACAGTCAATGTCAAATTAGGCAAGCTCAATTACCTATTTAAGTAGCTGACCTAAAGCATTTACCTTTTGTAAGACTTGCCTAAACAAAAATTGGGTGAGAACCTTTATGTTGTAGGCTTGAAAGTAGGGTCATAGCTTCCTTGATGTGATGACCAAGCAGTTAGTGAGTTTTTCCATTGACAAGTATCTTGTCTTAACATCCAGCAATCGTTTGCTTACATAGTAAATAGGGAGTTGAGCTCCTCCCTCTTCTTGCATTAAGGCTATACTGAGGACATGTTGTGACATGCCCAAGTATAAGATCAGTTTCTCACCCTCTCTCGATTTAGATAAGAGTGGAGCATGTCTGAGATACCATTTGAGCTCTTGAAAGGCAACCTCACATTCTTGCATCCATTTAAACCTCTTTGTTGTTTTTAGGATATCAAAGAAAGGGATACACTTATCTATCGCCTTTGCACATCTCTAGCCCCAACAAGGGATCACATATTGAGGAGAGCTTCAATTTTTTTTGAATTTGCTTCAATCCCTTGCTTTCACTATAAAGCCAAGGAACTTTCCCAAGGTGACTCCAAATACACACTTGAGTAGGTTCAACTTCATTTGATATCTCATCAAAATTTGGAACATTTCATCCAGATCATGGACATGATTGGCTAGCTATTCAAATTTCACCAACATGTCATTTACATACATGTCCATTGTTTTGCCAATTTGGTATCTAAACATCATGTTTACTAATAGCTAGTAAGTTACGCCTGCATTTTTAAGCTCGAAGGCCATACCTTGTAGCAATATAACCTGTGGTCAGTGATAAATGAGGTATGCTCTTCATCTTATGCGGTCATTGAGATTTGGTTATATCCCGAGTAGGCATCTATGAAACTAAAGAGTTCATGTCCCACTATCGTGTCTACCAGCTAGTCGATCCTTGATAAAAGGAAGCTATCCTTTGGACAGGCTTTGTTCAGGTCAGTGAAGTCTATATATGTCCTCTATTTCTCATTTTTCTTTTTCACAAGAATAGGGTTGGCAACCAAAGTGGGGTAATAGGCTTCTTGAATGAGCTTGTTTGCTAGCAGGTTGTCCACCTTTTCTTTCAATGTAGTATAGTGCTTAGTAGTCATTGGCTTTCTCTTTTGATAGACTGGCTTGTACATGGGGTCAATGTTGAGTCTATGCGACATATCTCTAGAGTTTATGCCAACCATATCTTCATAGTTCTAGGAAAAAAACATCCAGATTAGCCTTAAGGAAGTCAGATAACTGTGCTTTTGTATGAGGTGGCAAGTTCTTTGTCAATTTGAGGCATCTCTTTATATCCACTTCACCAACCTTTACTTCCTTGAGCTTTTTAATAGGGCTGGTAGCTCATTCAACATTTACCTCATAAGGGTCGAGGTCGTAGTTGACCCCTCGGGTGCTCATAACTCAGGGCTTTGCCCCAAATACCACATATACTTTCTTTGCCTGTGTTTCAAGCTTGACTGCCTCCTTATAGTAATGCTAGGCAGTTTGCTATTCTCCCCACATACATCTAACTCCATTCAGGGTTAGGAATTTGATAATTAACGTCTTAGTAGACGTGACCATTTCCAAGTCATTTATAACGGGTCGGCTTAGCACTACATTATAGGTTGAGTGGCAGTCTATAATCAAGAAATCTACCATGATAGTTGCTTGGTCATCTAGATCACGCAAGGTGAGCGATTGTTTGATCTGGCCTACTGGTATTATCCCATCTCTTGTGAAGTCACAGAGAGGTCTGAGGGAAGGATTCAACTCACTCATGCTCAAGCCCAACTGGTCGAAGTATCCTTTGTACATCATGTTGATAAAGCTACTAGTGTTAACCATTATTCTCTTCACGTTAGCATTGCCAGTCTTGGCATGGATGACTATTGCATCATTGTGAAGGCTATGGATTCCTCATGCATCTTCTTTTGTGAACGTGATGCCTTCCAAGGTTACTCTAGCTTTCATGATGAGTCACTCACTTTCCACATGACTTGTAAGCAGGACAGGGCCTGCTACCCACACATAGTGGTCACGTGACCTATTTGAGGTACTAGCAATATGAGGTCGACCATGGATAGTGAAAACAGTCCTTACTAATGGCATTTTCTTGTGTTCAAGGGTCTATTATTGCTAGGAATGCCCCAATTATTGGGGACGTGGGGGTCATTATCTCGAAAGTCTCACCACATAATCCCTTAGACATCCTTTCTTAATGAAGCTCTCGATGGTGTCTTTAAGCGCCCAACGATCTAAAGTGTTATGCCCAACCTCGTTATGATAGGCACAAAATTTGCTTTGGACTCTTCGTCTGATGGAAGTTCTTATAGGTCTACATCTCCCAAAATCCTCATTATCCCTTTCAGTCACGAAGATTCTGTTCAGGGTATTTGACAAGATAATATAACTATCATAGCGACTTTGATGTAGTGGTTGCCCATTTTTGGCCTTTTTTGTGGCCCGACCTCTATAGTTGTCCTTCTAATTTTCCCCATTACTCTTGCTACTAGTTTTCTTCTTGCCCTGACAAGAGCAACTCACCTCTTCTTTTTGATCAGGCTTCTTCGAGCCACAGTTCACCCAAACTCTCCACTGGGGACTTATATATATCTTCATACAGTTTTCCATCCTTGTGGAGTCCTATTGAGATAGCTATGAGGACACTTTCATCTGATAGGTTCTCCATGTTGCTAACTTTATGTCAGAATCGAGTGATATGGTCCTTAAGCCATTCGTCTATCCACTGAAAGACTATTGCTAAGTGGTAGGATGGGGTGAGTTGCCTTTTTAATGCCCTATATTAGTTAAGGAATTTTTCTTGGCATTCCTCCAAGCTTTGAATGCTACGAGTTGGGAAACTCCTAAACCAAGTGTGTGGTATCTCTCCAAGGGTAGTAGGAAACACTCGACACTTTAACAACGTGTTAGAGGTTTGGAGATCCATTTAGACGTTGAACATATCAAAATGGCTATATAGATCACTATCCTTATTGTATAGTGGGATGTTGGGAACCTTGAACCTACGAGAAAAAGGTTCTGTTTTGATCTCCTTAGCGAATGATGTCCTTTCCTTGTAAGGATCTTGGCTACTTTGGGTGACAAGCCTTTTTTCTAGCTACTTCATTCTCTAGAGTAACTCCTCAATTATAGGGTCCTAAGCCTCAAACCAGTGGCTAGCAATTTGCCAACTCCTTTCTTCTCACTGACTATGAGAGTGGCGGTTTAAGGTCCTGCATCTCTAGCTACACTCGTGATCATACGAATGATAGTCTGACCTATGTTTATGGTCCATCTCATTGGAGCTTTCTTCTTTACCTAAGCTCTCACACCGTTGGTCATCTTTTTCATCCTTGCAAATCTTGTGGACTTTTGAACTTAACTGTGAATTTGATAAATAAATGGAACCAACATGTTGGCATTCACCTTTAATTAGTTCTTTGTGTTGAGGCTCTGGTTGTTGGGGTCCTCCTTCCAATACCATTCCCACTTGTTTTTGCACGCTCTAGGCTTGTGCCTAGGCTAGAGCTCTAACCATATCTGCTAGCTCCCTTACAGTATTTTCAAGGGCTTCTTGGAACTAGTGCCAAGTTTGGGCTTTGTTAACTTCAAGAGCAGTAGGTTAGTATAGAGTGGGAGGTGCCGTGCTTGCTACTGCACCTAGTATGGGGGTAGCAGAGTCCTATTGAGGTTGTGTCTGACCTTTGAACTGGCTAGCAGATGCTCCCATGCTTCTAATAATTTTTCCTCTTGCCATTATAGATGGAATGGTTTATCAAGAATGAAGAAAATACAGTGAGGGCCCTTCTTCTAGTGCCAAAATGTTGACAGTATAATCCAGTCAATGAGTGTAAGTTCAATATTACCCCCAAACTATAAGCTAAAAGAGTGAGTCAATGAAGAAGAAAGAGAAAGAACAACAAACACTAGAAGCTTTTATCGTGGTTCAGCTAAAGCAAATTGATCCCCATGTCCACATTGAGTTGTATTAGCTCTTTTATGGAGGTTTTCCATTTGGTTTAATGTAGATACAATGCTGAGTTACAATTCCAGTAGAGTGTCTACATGCAGTTATTTTTCTATATGTTTTACAGTGGTCTCCTCCTATAATACCTAAAAAAAATGTTGTTGAGGGACTAAATTAAAGTCTTAAATTTCATTGGGGCCAAATTGTAATTTTTGATTTTTTTGGAGGGCCTATTTGAAGTTAGTGAAAAGTTTTGAGGTCAAACTATAATTCATCTCATTTCTATTTCATTATATATTTCCTTCAACTGGCTTCTCCTTCAGTGCGAGTTTTCCAGCTTCTTCTTAAAGCTTCTCTAATTGACCTCCTTCCTTCAGCTAACTCATCCGTCCATTACCATTGCCATTTGACGGTCCAACCTTCCTTCTTCCTTCCCTAGCATTTTCTTTGATGCCTTCTTTTCCTCCTCTATGAGCCTCTCTCTCTCTCTCTCTCTCTCTTTTTCCAGCCAAAACTCCTTTGCTTTGGCCAGCTTCCAATCTTCCTTTAGCCGCCGTCGTCTGGTGAGATTCATGTCACTATCATTCTCTTCTCTTTTTTTTTCCTTCCTCTTCCCATTGGCTTTTTGATAAGCTTTCTTTTGCACCAAGTTAGCTCAAGGCTTGTCTCCTCCTTCTCTGACTTCTTGATTAGCCAGCTCCTGGTTTGGCTTACTGATATTGGTTGTCAAGGCCAAATCAAATTAGAAATTTATAAAACTAAGACTACCTAAACTTCTTGTAGCATAGGTAACCTAGGTCAAACCCAAAGACCATTTTAGGATGATAATATCAATGATATTATGAGCCAAATTTGGGGGGTTGGTAGAACTAACTACTAATAGCAACTACACTAAACATGCAAAAAATGAAAACAAAGATAAACAAAGCAACCAGCCAAGGGAATCAACTTAAGATCAATGCATCTTAGATCACTAAACATTCATTCAATTATTGTTAATCATAACAAGGATCCCTGAAATGATTGATAAATCCTAATCAGAACTCAGCCACAAGCAATCCATTAAAATCTCAATGCATTACTTAATTTTCCTATCCTTTTCTAAAAGTGATTATCAAGATCTCAATATCCATATCAATATCTAAATCAAATAGATCCATTCAAGTCAGATATTGCAATAAAAATAGAGAGGAAAGGTAGAGAAAAGGCCAGTAATTGAATGCAGAAAGACTTACCAGAATCTCAACATTAATCTTTAAAGTTGCAGCCCCTTATACTGATTACACTTTAACCTTCCATAGAGGCACGACAATGTAGAGGAAAGTGGAAGAAAAACTCTTACATTACTGCTATTGGAACTGAGCTAAAACTACTCCTAAACTACAGACAAAAACCAAATTGAAAGCTTCCCAAAAAAATGGTTTCACCTAGGTAAAAGGAAGAGATGCTAGTTGTATAGGTGAGTAGGCATGATGGCTAGTCTGGTTGGCAGCCACTGCTTTCTGTGTGTCCAGTCCAATTGCATACTACTTTCTCTATTTTTTCTACTCTCTTTTGTGTTTCCATTTGGCTGAGTTCAAATTGGATCAAGAGAAGGTGAAATGGGCTTAAGATCTATCTCAATTGGGGCCTTGAAAGTTCAATTCTGGAGAGCCCATTTTTGCAGCATCTCTACCCTGAATTGCAGCTTAGTTTTATGCCTAATTTGATCTCTTCAACTCTAAAGGTCTTCATATGAATTGTGGCTTTATATGTTAGCTTCCATTTGGATTTTAATTCACCTCATGTGGACCTCTGTAGCTCAAGTTATGGTTTGATGAATGTTCAGAGGTTAGGCTGCCAAGATAGGGCTAAGATAGTATTTTGATTCTAAATTGAGCTCCAATTTTGGACAACCAATTATGTTATTCAGCTTTGCAATCTTCATGAAAGTTGTAGATCTATCTCTTAGATTTCCTGAAAGACAAGAATCATATCAATTGGATAAGTGTAGCTCAAGATATATCTAGATTACAGAAACTGCTCAAAATGGCCAATTATACAGAATTTTGCAAAATGAATCCAGTTGACTTCACACTATAAAAACATCATAACACAGCTGGTAACAAGCAATTTTAGACCTTAAAATGCTAAGTATGAGAATAAATAAATGCATGAAATCTTATGTTATCAATTCCCCCACACTTAGCTTTTACACTCCCAGGTAAAACACAAAACAAAAATAACAAGGGGATAGCAAGAAGATTCAAAAACACCTTGAGGTTTTTTAGCAGTGATGAGTAACTTATGATAGTAAGAGTGCAAGCAAAATTTAGGTTACACAATAGCATCTTGAAGCTCATATTTTCAAATCAAAACTCAAACCAAACTAGCAAAGTTACATCATCCAAGGATAGTTAAATCATCAAAGGATAGATTAATTTGGTAGACATCACAAGGAAACTCATCTCACAACTCTCATTGTGTTTAGATGGGCAAGTGTTTCTCTCAAATTCTTCCCATAAAAAATACACTACCATAAGCTTGCTTGTCATCTAATCTTCAATACCAAAATTGCATGCACAACACAAATCATAAGGACTTTAAAAAGGGTTGTAATTTGGCCAACAAAGGAAAGGGAGAAATGCTATGGATATGGCAATTAAAAATCAAAGAGAGGTGTCATTATGAAGAATTTTTTTGGTTTTCTATTCACCTCTTTTTCTTTTTCCCTTTCTCTTTTTTTTCCTCTATAGAATTGTGCAGAATTTTTAGTATAAACTTGCATATTTTTGTACATAATTTTTTTTCTTTTCTTCCTTATTTTCATTTTTTCTCTTAAGTCATCCTTTGCCTTTTCACCTTTCTTTTAGCACAATCCTAAGAGTCACACACCTTACCTACACCTTACCTTTTTATAGCACATTCCCCCACACTTGGTTTAGAAGGAGGGTAAAGAGGAAAGGTTAAATGTTGAAAGCTCAAAGGGTTTGATAATGGTATTTTCATTGTAAGGTAAGCTAAAGGGAAAAGAATGGCTCAAATAAAGAATTCCTTAATCATCTTCATGCATGCATGTCAAATGAAATCTCAAAAGGAATTAAAGCAAGTTCTAGAGCACAAAACCATGGAAGAATGTTCACACACAAGAAAGAAGGAGAATTCTATGAAGAATGTTCACAAAAGGCTCAAAAGCTCACAACGTATATGTCTACCAAAATCAATCCATAAGCAATTCAAATTCTTGACAATGCTAATCAAGTTCAAGATTACTTATCAAAATCAATCACAATGCTATGCTATGCAACCATAAAAATCACTTGTAACCTGTTTAAAAGCTAAATAAACTCATCATCTATGAAAAATTACAATGGTCACAAAAATTTTGATTTTTTTTATTTTTTTTTTCAAAATTCTGCATTTATGGTTTTTGGTTTCTAAAATCTATAGAATTCTGGTTTATTGCATTCTACATTGTAGAAAAAATTTTGTTTTAAAATGTACCAAAAATCTTGTTTGCTTCATGAAAAATGACACTTCAAAGCAAAGCACAACAAACCCCAAAACATCAAAACTCCCCCCCCCCCACACTTAAATCTTACATTGTCCTCAATGTAAGCCTCAAGTCTATCAAGCACAATAGCAAATATAAGTAGTAGAAAATAGGAAAAATAAAGTAAAAGAGATGGTGTAGGAAATAGCCTTATTTGATGAAAAAATTGGTATGTAGGGCTATTTCTTGCTTGTTGACCTTCTCCATCTTCCACCAGGGTCAAAAATGGTTCCTGGTAGCACCTAAGTGATGGGGGAAGAAGGTATGTAGAGTTGTCTGAACCTTGGATAACTTGGGACTAGAGGTAGACATGGTGGCAACATTGTTTAGGACTCCTTATGTTTTGTCACTTCAAGCTATTTTGGTTCAGCACTTGTATTTGCTTGAATTGCATCCTGCATTAATAAATTAACAACATCAATAGATAAAATAGAAAAATCATCATCATGGTATTTCATGGCTTGAAGGATATTAAAACTCATTATTATTCCATCCCAATCAATGCTGAATGTGTCATCATGAAGATTTATTATTGTCTTAGTCAATTCCAGTAGTGACCTTTACAAAACATAAATTTCTAGTTCCTTGGAAGTGTGGAGAAACTCTCTTTGGATAACAATGGTCACATCTTCCCCCATATTTCATCTCCTTATGTTCTCTCTTAGGAAATGGAAGAATAGGAAATGGGAGGGCAAAATGGAAAGGTAGCAGCTTTAAGTTAAAGGGTATTTTCTTCTAATTTCTCTTCTTTTTCTTTTTCTAATTTTTCTCTTGTTGCTAGCGCTAACTCCTTTTCTACATTTACTTTTTTTGCTGATTCAACCTCTTCTTCTTTTGCTACTTGTTCTTGGCTTCAATTTGCTGAACATTCTGGTGGCTACTACATAGAAGGAATGGTTTCTATTGGAAGGATTGCAACATCACCTGGAAGCTTAGCAAATTCTTTCAAAATAGCATCATTATTTCCCAAGGAAGGAAGGAACTCAGAACATGCAATGTCATTTCCATTATTTGTAGAATTTTCAAAGCATGAAGGATCATTACTCATAAATGCAGAAATTTCAGGACATGCAACACACATGCTATTCTCCTCACAACATATAGAACATCCAACACAATCAACATCTAGAAACCCTTTAATTTCAGGGAATTCAGTAAGCATATCATCATGTTCATCATTAACATGCATATCACACCTAACCAAATCAGAAAATTCATTATTATGCATATCAATGGCATGTAATTTAAAAACCATATGCTGTTGTTCTAAAGGATGGTTAATTATTTGGGGAAGGACAGAATTATCCAACTCAACTAAACCAAGAAATTCTATATAAAGCTCATCATAAGTGTCTTAAATTGATTCAGCAACAAGCTCCTTCTGGTTTGCACTAAATTCAGCTATACGTTAAGGGTCAGGTTACTCATTTTGCAAGATTTGGCCAGGACTTTGTGCTCGCAGCTAATTAAGTGAAGAACCTAATTGTCAAATTTAATTTCTAAGCTCTACATTGTGACTTCTGTTCTTTGCTAAAACTAGATGGTATTGGTTGCCAATTGCTGTATCAATTCTTCCAATGTGGGCTCAAATTGTATAGTTGCTACAGGACCTTGCTCATGCATGATTAGTTGCTACATTTTTTGTAAAAATGGACTAGAATGGTTGTCATATAGTAGATCATAATGGTTTGTCCATCCAGGGTTGTATGTATCAGGGGAAGAATCATAAAATGGCTACTGTGGAAATTGGCCAAGACTGCTATCATATGGCACATCAGGATATTCTAGTTAACCAGGATCATAAATTTTTTGTTGTTGCTGCTCATATGGAAGTTCACTAAGAAAATTGACTTTTACAGCAACTTGGGGTCCATATCTATCCATCCAAGGGCATAGGTATTAAGATAATAAGGCTCATAATTTTTCTGCTGCTATTGATATTGATGTTCACCAGGAAAATTTCTTGCTACAGCAGCTTGGTCTACTGGATGGCAAGCAGGATGAGCTTGGTAAAAATTTTCCTCTTGATGAAATATTGGACAAGAGTCAGTTAGCTAAAATGGGGCAAGTTCTTGTGCAAGTATTGTCTATTGTCTCACCAAGGAGGCTAACTCATTAAGGCTATGATCCATCCTTATAGAACCGGTGTTTTCTTTTCTTTTCTTTTCTTTTTTGAATTGATTAACTAGTAGAGGACCTACTCATGTACATGCAAAATGCAGAAATAGATGAAAGGTGTAGAATGCATGCAGAATGCAAGAATGCATGATATGCAACACTACACTAAAGTGGCTAAAAAATGACAAGAAACTGAAAAACATAGCAATAGATTGATTAACTAGTCCTTTCCTAATCTTGTAAGCAAATTCAGAACCAATTTCAAAGATCATGACAAGAAGAAGGTTTAGTAATCAGACACTACATTATTCTACACAAATACTATTCAACAAAGGCTGAAATGATGACATAACACATAAAACACTATAACACAACAAGCAATATGCAGAATATAGGAATACATGCAGGATGCAAAAATGTACATGTAGGATGCAAAAATGCAAGATATGCAACAAAAGGCACTACACACTACACAAAACAAGCTGAAAATTGATAAAAAACTAGAAAACACAACAACACAACAACCAAGGGTAAAAACCACTCAAAAGAAATCTAATTAATCTATCTAGATATTTTTAAAAATTGTTGGACCACCATAGCTCAAAAAGTACCACTTAGGAGAACCTAAAAATTAAATAAAAAATCTTTAAAAAAAAAAAGAAAAACTGATCTGAATAATGGAATTTGGCCAAAAGAGGTGGTTGCTTAAGGCATTAGTGATGATCCTTGATCAACACATTGTCCTCTATATGTCCACCAAATTTCAGCCAATTTTGAGGTGCTGATTTTAGCAATGAATAGTGCTACTAAAAATTTGAAAACAGAACCGAAAATAAGGAAAAATAGGGGAAAAAGACAAAGGCAGCTACTAAAACAAAATGTTAGTGATGTTAGTAGATAAAAAAACTCCTAATAAGATTGATAAAATCAAAATAATCCCTAGCAACGACGCCAAAATTTGATGTTGGTTGTCGAGGCCAAATCAAATTAGAAATTTATAAAACTGAGACTACCTAAACTACTTGTAGCATAGGTAACCCAGGTGATAACATAATATCTTACTCATTTATTTGTCCTCATGCTTAGCATTTTAAGATCTAAAATAGCATGTTTCCAACTGTGTTAGTGTGTATTTGTGAGTTAGTGCCAATTGGATCATTATATGAAAATTTTGCATAATTGGCCATTTTGAATAGTTTCTGGAATTTGGCAATATCTCGAGCTACATTTATCCAATTGATGTGATTCTTATCTTGCAAGAAATTTAAGAGATAGATCTACAACTTTCATGCAGACCACAAAAGCTAAATCATACAATTGACCATCCAAAATTAGAGCTCAATTTAGAATTAGAATGCTACCAGGACATTGTCTTGCACAGCTGACCTTTGTGCATTCAATTGATCATAACAGGAGCTATAGAGATCTAATTAAGGTGAAACATAGCCCAAATGGAAGATAACACATAAATTCACAATTGCTATGATGACTTATAACTTGAAAACATCAAATTGGGCATAAAAAATAGGCCATAATAGAGATCTAGAGTTGCTGCGAGTTAGGCTCTGTAGAATTTGGTTTTAAGGCCCCTAATTGGCATGAAGTTTGAGCCCATTGATCCATCACTTACTCCAATTCACACCCACTTGACTAAAGGACTATAATTCAGAAGATAACTAGAAAAAGTAGCCTACAAAAAATGCACAGAAAGTAAAAGGAAAAAGTAGCCAGAAAACCAGACTACACTACACAGCTTTCATGATTGCCTAAGCATTTCTCTTTTCTCTTTCTGGGACAGTTTTTGCTAAAAGAGTGTGAGAGCTGAAGAGAGGGGGTATTGTGATAGATTGGTGCATTTGGTTTCTAGTTTTTCTCTAAAATTTTTGTGCCTCCAGATCATGGAAGGCTGAACAACTTGTAATTAATCCAAAAGGGCTGTAAACGTGAAAGATTAATACTGAGGTTTTATTTCTTTATTCTACATTCAATCTATTGGTCATTTCTCTTCCTTTCTTCTTTGTTTTTATTGTAATGTCTAAATTGAATGGATCCATTTAGTT
>JANHAO010021987.1:0-12335 GCA_026873985.1 Saraca asoca
GTCTGATCAACTAGCAAGACATGTGATGGGATTATTTGTTTTTTTATTGATGCAAAATTTAAGACATTCACTTTTCATGAACAACAATTGGCCTGCCACATAAAGGTTCTGGTATGTAATGTAATGATTGAGGACCTATGGAGGCATAAAAGCAGAGCCCCTGCTGCACAGTGACTCTATTCTTTCTTGTTTTCCTTTCCTTATTTTTAACTCATCTATGTTAATTTAGCTCAAAATTGAGAGAAAATCGACATGCATAACTTGAGATGCTAGTATATGCATGTGTGTCTATATATACAGAGAGAAAATTGACATGCATACCTACATATGTCTTGACAGTAAAATCTAGTTTAGTGGATCCAAATTTTAGTTAACAAAGACAATTCAACAACATCTTTAAATTGCAAGAAGATAATGCAAAAAAAAGGGGGGGGAATGAAGAAGAGAGGGAGGAAGGAAGGACAATGAACACTATTTTATCGTGATTCGATTAAAGTCAATTTGGCCTCTACGTCCATAGTGATTTGTATTCACTATTGAACGATGGTTTCTCTGTATAGTTTGGAGTTACAATCTCAATGTTCTCTCATTGTTTTAATAGAGCTTTTGCATGCAATTCTCTCACTTTTTCGTTATAATGATCTCCTTTTTCTATTTATAGGTATAAGTGTAATTTGACAAATAGTAAAATGATTATTTTTGTCTTATTAGGCATTTAATACTAGGCATCAGCAATTAATGCTAGGCAAATAATTGTCGGACTATCAATGGCTAATGTGTCAGTTTTGATGGCTGACCTATCGGTTGGAAATACATGCTTCTAGCTGCTAACTGGACCTTCGTACATATGCTCAGCTCGCTAGCTTGGTGACTTGAGGTTGTATTAAGCGACCTAATGGTTGCACTGGTTGATCTTGCTATGTTTGCCCAATGAGTTTCTTTGAGGACAACTGGGATGACATGCCCCAATTAGCAAGTTGGGGTTCTCTTCAACAAGCTAGTGTCCTGAGCTTGTGTCTGGCGAGTTAATACCTCTGCTAAGCGACCTTAGTTCCTTGAGTGGTTTGGGCCTTTCCTAGCTAGACTTGTCTCTAGTTGGGCCTTGGCTAGCCCAATTTGTGATGTCTGAAAATTCTTATAACATAAACACCCCAACTCTCAGTTTGTTTTGTGGACTGGGAGTTGTAGTTTATTGGTGTATCATAGTTGCTGGCTTATTCCAGTTTCTGCGCTTTGAATTTTCTTGTCAGCTTTGCCTCATTGGAAGAGGTTCTGTAATAAAACTTTTGAATAATATTTACTTTTCCCCAAGCACTTCGTGTTGGAGATTTTGTAGGTTGTAGATGATAACATGGGTAATTCCTGTAAACTTGACAATCGTTAGACTAAATAAGCGTTCGGTGGGTCAATCCACCTCAAACAACACATATAAAATTCAGATATATGCATATAGGCTTGAGCCCATAAATCATGACTTAAAGGATATGTGCCATGTCGAACGACCAATTTGTTGCCTTAGCTTGTCTTGGTTGGTGACGAACCTAAGCACTAGGGTGCTTGAACGCATTTGTTAGCACGTGACGGGGTTCCCACGTATATTGTTCAGGTGTGCTTTGGTTCGTGCAAGAGGTTGGTGCTTGAGCACTTCTTGGACGCGAAGTCTTGATAGATTGCATTGAAATGCCTTAGCCCATGTAAGAGTTTGGTGCCTAAGGCATTTCTTGAACGTGGTGTCTTCGTATTATCCGCACAAGAGTTTGGTGTATAAAGCACTTCTTGAATGCGAGGTCTTTGAGATTGTCCACGCAAGAGTTTGGTGCTCGAAAAACTTCTTAGACGTGACCTATACAAGAGTTTGGTGCGTGGCTAGCACTTCTTAGATGTGGGATTTTTGACATTGTCGGTACAAAAGTTTAATGCTCGAGGCACTTTTTGGATGCAACCCATGCAAGAGTTTGGTGTGTGGCTAACACTTCTTGGACATGGGATTTTTGGCATTGTCTGAGTAAGGGTTTGGTGCTCGAGGCACTTCTTGGATACGACCCATGCAAGAGTTTGGTGCGTGGCTAGCACTTCTTAGATGTGGGATTTTTGGCATTATCCACACAAGAGTTTGGTGCTTGAGGCACTTCTTAGATGTGGCGCAAGTTAAGAGTTCTAGTCTATCGCTTGCGATCTACAATCCTACGAGCCGTTTGGTATGCCTCCGCAAGCTTCACTTGCGACTCTTGGGTTTCCGTTACTAGCCTGTCATAATTGCTCCTGCCTTTGGTAGGTGTGTGTGGTGTGTTGTTGTCAGTTCGTTACTGGCATATGCTAAACCATTAGATCATGGGTAGCTGATGGGTTCCCAGATCTAATGGTGGCGACGTTCATTATGAACTGAGGGGACACTCTTCTCCCTCTCATGCTGCCATTCAAAGCTGAAGCTCCTAAAGCTCTTCTTGTTCATCCTTTGCTAGCTCCTACAACTATTCTCTGCTACTGTGTCAGCACTGCTCTGGCCTTCTAGCTATTGTTTGGGTCCTGTTCACTAGAAAACTCTTCTGCATTCACCTTGGACCTTCTGCTTTAATTAGCCATGGTGAGTCTTCTTTATCCTTGCGATTTTTGGGTTTTTCTATTTTATTGGTTACATGAGACTTGTTCGTTCTTTAGCTAAAAATCTAAAATGCTAGTTAAAATTGTTTGTGGATTTTGTTTTTGCTTGGTCTGATTTGCTAGTAGACTCTAGGGTTTCTGATAATCACTTTGAGCCTTATGTTTGTTTTCTGGATTTTCTAATTTAATTGTTGAATCTTCCTTATCTGCTAGAGTTTGATTCTTTAGACATGATAACCTATGTTATACATGGTCTGTCGCATAGGAAGCTATTAGCTTTAGTCCTTTGGGTAGGGTCCGCTTGCTGCGACTTAACCAGTTCTTTTTTCTTTCTGTAGATGAGCGTAGGTCATGAATGTCATCATCACCTAATTAGGAATGAAAATGATGAACCCGACTTTCTAGCTCAGAGTGTGGAGGTGGTGCGACACCTTGATGAAATGACTTTGTGGAGTGGTGAGATAGTGAGGGACTTTACCGCTCATCCCGACCCTGCAGGGGGCCAAGAGGTCGTTATACATCAGCAACCTTCCGATCAACAAGTATTCAGCTTGTATGTTTCGTTTATCCGCTATCACGATCTCTAGACTGCGGTCCAAACATATTGGCTTCCTCAGGGATGTTGCGTCATGGTGCCCCCATAAGATGATCAAGCTCCTTATCCACCTCGGGGATTCGTTGCTATTAACTCCTTGCACCTCGTTGTAGGACTTAGGTTTCCGATGCCACCTTTTATCATCAACTTCCTGAACAAAGTGAAGCTTTGCCTATTCCAGCTTTCTCCCAATCCTTATGCCTAGCTCACCTCCCTGGCACTGGTATACTTGAAGAACAGTTTCCCACTGCCATCGGCTGAGGTCCTGTGCTACCTTTATAACGTTAAGAGTGTGAGCTTGGTGGATGGGATCTATTACCTCTTAGCTTGATCGATCGAGTACAAAAGGATCCTACCACATGGAGATGCCAAAGGGAAGTCCAATGTGGAGATCTATAAAACCAGCTGGTTTTACATTTCATGTCTATCCTTGCGTGACCTTCAAAACTTTAGTTTTATTCTTACTCCTGGTGAACGAGTTGAAGTCGTTTAGGTTTAATGATTCATTCATATTTGTTTCCCTAATTCTGACTTGTGACCCTTTTTACAGACGGGATCGATAAACACCTAACTCTTGGGGTTGAGGAACTTGAGGTGTTGGACAAGCTTGCAACCATGGATGTTGTCGACAACACCACGCCATTCGATGAACCCCTCCTTTGCTCGCACAGGCTCATCCCAGCTCTGGGTACAGAGCTTACCACAGAGATAGGAATTTGTCAAGTGTAGGAGGTTGGCCCGGTGAATTTTGACAAATATGAGGGCATCATGAAGCTCATTCTCGCGATGTCGCCACCCAGCTTCGATGATGAGGAGACTTCATTAGTTGTTGACACCAACACAGCTCTTGCTGCCGAGGTTCAAACTTCAACCCAAGCAATAGTTCCTTCCTAAGAGTCGATTCCTATCTCATAGCTCAAGGTGATCACTATGACCAGAGCCACCACCCCTTTTGAGCCCCTTACTAAAAAACACAAGATGGACAAGGGGAAGAAGAAGATGGGTGCCAAAAAATGAGCTGTGCCTGAGGTTGAGGTCATAGAGCAATTCGTTAGGCCCACTCAAAGACCAAAGAGTATCGTAACATCCTCATAGATAGTATTGATTCGATCCTGGGTTCCTGTAACAGGATTTTAGTGTTGGAATCAAAGAATTTCCCTATTGAGATTGGTGGGCTATATGTCCCATCACGGCCTGGTCATAAGTAGGGTTTCCTTACCTTGATTCTTCATATCTTTCTTTATAAACTAACTTGGTTGTTCAGTTCTTTAGAACTTGCTTACAATGATGAAAATAGACAATGAGCTCCAGGTTTGTGATAAGGAGAAGGTAGAACTCATGGATGAGCTGGCCGCGATCACTACCGAAAAGCTTAAGAATGCTAAGGCCGCCCTATCTCATGAAATGGTAAACCATGAGGTTGTGTTGAACCTCAGCATTACAACTAACAAGCTGGCAAAGGTAAGGATAGATCTAGATATCGCTCATGAGCAAGCTAAGCAGGCAACGTAACAAGCTTAGATCGCAATGGAGCAAGCTAGATCAGTAGAGCAGTGAGCTGAGGTTGCCTTGAAAGAGTCCAAAAAAGCCAAGAGGGATGCTGCTATCAAGAATGAGGAGGTCACTAAGGTAAAGGTGGAGACTACCTCCCTAGTCACAGAAGTGGCAGAGAAGGTAGAGTCTAAAACTTGCACCGCTTTCCTTTACACCTTCTGGAAGCATCATCCTAAGCTGGACTTTTCCTTCTTTGGTGAAGAGCCCTTTGTAGTTGTGGAGTGCTATAAGAAGAGGGCAACCAAAGTCGGTTCTTCCAAGAAGAGTGTGGAATCTATGGTTAAAGCTCCTTCTACCATGGATACTGCTCGAGAGGAAAGCAGCTCACAGATCATGGATGCTACTGTAGATCAAAAGATAGATAACCCTGTTACTTTTCCTGCTAGCTCTTCACCTCATAAAGGCTTTGCTCCTATGGGCTCAGCCCCTTAAGCTAGGATTTTTGTAAATCTTTGTATTTATTTCTGAGGCTTTGTATGGATTCTGCTTTTTTAAATGGACTTTCATAATTTTTTTTGACTCCATAATTGTTTGCTCTATATGCACAACTTTGTAAAGTTTTGCAAGAATGAGGGCTCAATGAATGGTGTTCTAGTTAACTTTCTATCCCATATGTCGTTTGTTTCTCACACAAGACTTTGTTATAATTTTATTTAGAAACAATCAAATATATACATAAAAATTTAGGGGAACACTTACGTGTGCTTCACAAATTTGAGTAATTTACAAAATTTGGACTTTCATGGGTAATATGGGTGAAGATGATTGGCGTTCCAAGCCCAAGGGAATTCCGTTCCATCCATATCTGTCAGATGATAAGCCCTATGACTAATGACTTTCTTAATGAGGTACGGGCCTTCCCAGTTCGGCCCTAGGGTCCCCTCGTTGGCCTTGCAAGCACTAGGGAGGATTAAGCGCAGAACGAGATCATCGGGTTTATAACTTCGAGCTTGAACCTTTTAATTGTAATACCGTATGACCCGCTGCTGGTAGGTCATTATCCTGAGGTGAGCTCTCTCGTTTGTCTCTTCTACGAGGTCCAGATTCGTTATAAGCAGTTGGTTGTTAGTCTCCAGATCAAAAGTGATCCTACATTGTGATATGATCTCAAGTTCTATCGGGATCATTACTTCAGATCTATAGACCATCGAGAATGGAGTTTCTCCTATAGCACTACAAGCTATAGTCCTGTAAGCCCGAAGCACCTTTGGTAACTCATTCACCTATGCCCCCTTTTTAGCCTCCAATTTCATCTTCAAGATATGTTTGATTATTTTGTTGATGGCTTCTACTTACCTATTGGCCTACGGATGGTCTATAATGGAGAAGCTCTTTACAATCTTAAGATCATTGCAAAACTTGAGAAACTACTCATTGTTAAGCTGAGTCCCATTGTCAGTTACAATTTATTAAGGGACTCTAAATCTACAGGTGATGTTATCCTATACAAACTTTTCAATCTTTTTAGAAGTGATCTCTGCAAGCTCCCTCGCCTCCACCCATTTGGTAAAATAGTCTACAGCTACCACTACATGTTTGCAATTTCTGCGTGCTATAAGGAGCGATCCTATTAAGTGCATGCCCCAAATCACGAAGGGCCACGGACTAACCATTTACCGCAGGTAGGCTGGCATGGCTCGCGGGATCTTTACAAATTTTTGACACTTATCACACCTTTTGACAAGCTCAATTGCATCCTATTTCATCGTGGGCCAGTAGAACCCTTGTCGGAGAGCCTTTTGGGCTAAAGACAGCCCCCCAACATGATTTTCACGATGGCCAGCATGGATTTCTTCTAGGACGGTGTCACAATCGAGGCCGTCAATGCATCTTAGAAATGGAGTTAAGAACCTTTTTTTGTACAATACATCATTATGGATGCAATATTAGGCTGCTTGAACTCGAAACCTTTAGGCCTTAAGTTTATCCTTTGGTAGTTTTCCATCTTATAGATAATCCAAGATTGGATTCATCTAGGATCCTGACACCCTGACAATTGTCATAATGACATCCTTCTCTTCTATGCTTGGGGACGAGAGGAACTCCACCAGGATTGCCCCCAGGAAATCAACATCCTTGGTTATAGCAAGACGAGCTAAAGCATTAGCATGTGCCTTCTGGGCTCGCGATATTTGGTTGATCTCGAAATGCTGAAATGAGCCTAACAGTTCTCAGACTTTCTACAAGTAAGTGGTCATCTTTGACCCCTAAGTTTGGTATTCTCTTCGCACATGGTAAATGATGAGCTGGGAATCACTAAAGATCTTTATTCTCTCAGCTCACACCTCTTTGCCCAGTCGCAGTCTAACTAACAAGGCTTCATACTCGACCTCATTGTTTGTGGCTTGAAAGTCGAACCTTAGTGCACAGAGAACTTTGTGCCCCTTTGGGCTGATGAGGAGCACCTCTGCCCTGGCTTTTTGTTCGCTAGATGACCCATTGACATAGAGTTCCTAACTTGGAGATTCTGGTGTCTTTATTTCCTCCTATATAGGGCTAGTAAATTCTGCTATGAAATCCGCTAGAGCCTGCCCTTTAATGGTCGGCCTGAGCTTATATTCAATCTTGAACTGAGCTAGATCGATCACCCATTTGAGGAGGCATCCTGAGACATCCATGTTCTGAAGGACTTGTCTGAAGGGGAACTATGTCAGAACTTTAATGCTTTGTGCTTAGAAATAGGGTCATAGCTTTCTTGAGGTAACTACAAGGCAGTAGGTAAGTTTCTCCATGGGGGAATACCTTGTCTCCGTATCCAGTAGTCTTTTACTCACATAGTAAATGGGAAACTGAGCTCCTCATTCTTTTCACATTAGGGCCATGCTGGGGGCATGTTGGGACACTCCCAGATAGATAACTAACTTCTTGCCTTCTTTTGGCTTTGATAAAAAGAGAGCTCTCCCGAGATACTGTTTGAGTTGTTGGAAGGCGTCCTTACATTGCTGCATCCATTCGAACCTCTTTGCTCTTTTCAAGACATTGAATAAAGGAACACATTTATCAGTTACTTTGGAGATGAACCTGTTCAGCGTCGCTACTTGGCCGTTGAGGCTTTGTACATCTTTAGGCCTAATAGGGGATCTCATATCAATAAGGACTTTAATTTTTTCAGAATTGGCCTCGATCCACTTACTATTCACCATGAAACTAAGGAACTTTCTAGAAGTGACCCCGAATGCACATTTAAGCATATTCAGCTTCATCCAATACCTCCTTAGGATTTAGAACATTTTCCCTAGGTTGCAGACATGGTTGGTGACTTGTTCAAACTTTACCAACATATCATCCACGTACACCTTCATTATTTTTCCGATTTGATCCTTGAATATCATGTTTACCAACCACTGGTAAGTCACCCCGGCATTCTTTAGCTCGAAGGGCATCATTTTATAGCAATACAATCCATGATCAGTGATGAACGAGGTGTGTTCTTCATCCTGTGGGGCCATGGAAATCTGATATCGTCCTAAGTATGCATCCATAAAGCTAATGAGTTCATGTCCTGTCATCACATCTGTGAGCTGATCGATCTTTGGTAGGGGGAAGCTGTCTTTTGGGTATGCCTTATTAAGGTCAGTGAAGTCAATGCAAGTCCTCCATTTTCCATTTTTCTTTTTTATGAGAATGAGATTGGCTACCTAAGTAAGATAGTGAGCTTCCCATATAAACTTATTCGATAATAGTTTATCCACCTCCTCTTTTAGAGCCCTATACCGTTTGGTGGTCATTAGCCTTCGCTTCTGGCAAACTGGCTTATGGCAGGGATTGATGTTCAATCTGTGTGACATGATCTTTGGATCGATCCCAGCCATATCCTTGTAGTTCCAAGCGAAGACATCGAGATTTGCTCTGACGAATTTTGTTTGCTTTATTTTCACACCTGGAAACAGATTCTTGCTTAACTTGAGGCATCTCTCTGGATCCACTTCACTGACCCGAACATCTTCTAGTTTTTCTATTGAACCCGTTGCTTTTTCAGCATCTACCTTACGAGGGTTTAAGTCATAACTTATGCCAATCAAGCTCACAAGTCACGGCTCACCTCCTAAAACCATATCAATCTTCCTTCTCCTTTCCCCTATTTTGACTACATCCTTATAGCATTATCGGGCCACATCTTGCTCTCATTGCACACATCCAACTCCATTCGGGGTTATGAATTTGATAGTAAGTGTTTTGGGCCATATGACCATATCTAGGTCATTCATTACTGGTTGCCCTAATACCACATTGTATGCTAATGGAGAGTCAATAATCAAGAAGTCAGCCAAGGTGATGGCTTGGCAGCCCAAATCTTTGAGGGTGATAGGAAGTCTTATTTGCCCCGCCAGGACCACTGCATCTCCCATGAAGTAGAAGAGAGGTTCTGGAGAAGGCTTGAGCTCATTAGGGCTTATGCCCATCTAATCGAAGCATTACTGGTACATCACATTCACCAAGCTTCCTGTATCTATCATGATTCTCCGCACTTCAGTGTTGCTAATCTTGGTTTGGATGACCATAGCATCATTGTGCAGAGCATGCACTCCTCGAGCATCCTTGTTAGTAAATGTGATGTAGTTGGAGCTCGTCCTGACTTTCATGGCCAGTCCACCAACTTCATCGCACCTTGCAAACAGGATATGTCTTGCCTCTTGGACATATTGCTCGTGGGACCTTTTTAAAGCTCCTGCGATATGCGGTCCACCATGAATGGTGAATATAGTCCTTATTGAGGGTGTCCCCTCGTGTTCGGGAGTCTGTTGGCACTGGTGCTGAGGTTGTTGAAGTCGTTGTCCCAAGGGTCGCATCACGTAATCCGTCAAGTAACCTCTCTTGATGAAGTCTTCGATGCCATCTTTAAATGCCCAGCAATCTGAAGTGTTGTGCCCGACCTCATTATGATAGGCACAAAACTTGCTCCTATCTCTTCGCTTGGTGGGAGCTTTTATGGGCCTGGATTTTCCAAAGTCCTCATTGTCCCTTTCTATCATGAAGATTTGATCTAGAGTGTCTGATAGGATATTATAACTGTTATAGTGACCTTAGCATTGAGGTTGCTCACCCTTGACTTTCTTTGTGGCTTGACCATCCATCTGTCTTTTTGGCCGCCTCTATTGTTCCCTTTATTACCCCTCTTCTTGCTCCGATCGAAGCTACCTGATTCATCTTTTTGGTCAGGCTTCTTTGGACCAAAGTTTTCCTTCCACCTGATTTCTTTAGTGGTTAACTCATAAAACTCACCCAGGTCTCTCACTGGGGATTTGTATGTACTTTCGTATAATTTTCCATCCTTGTGGAGCCCCAGCCGAAATGGTTGTGAGGATGCTCTCATCTGAGGGGTTTTCAACATTGCTCACCTTGCGTCTGAACCAAGCAATATAATCCTTCAGTGACTTATCTCTTCATTGAAAGACTATTGCGAGGTTACAGGACGGTGCGAGCTACCTTTTCATTGCCTTATATTGGGTAAGGAATCTCATTTAGCATTCCTCCCAATTGCGGATGCTGTGAGTGGGCAAACTCCTAAGCCATGTATGGGGAATTTCCCCAAGGGTGGCAGGGAAGACACGACATTTTACCAATGGATTAGTGGTCTGGAGATCCATTTGGACATTAAACGCGTCCAATTGGTTGTACGGATCACTGTCCC
Source organism: Saraca asoca (assembly GCA_026873985.1). Taxonomy (NCBI): domain Eukaryota; kingdom Viridiplantae; phylum Streptophyta; class Magnoliopsida; order Fabales; family Fabaceae; genus Saraca; species Saraca asoca. Next base: position 10,383 of record JANHAO010021987.1, read on the forward strand.
CATTGTATAGTGGGACATTAGGTATCTTAAATCTTCAAGGAAGAGGCTTAGTTTCAATTTCTCGGGTGAAGGGTGACCTTTCCTCATAACAATCTTGGCTATTGTGAGCCGCGAGTCGCTTCTTTAGCTACCGGACCCTCTTTAGTAGCTCTACGATTGTCGAGTCTGGAGTCTCAGATTGACAACTGGTGCTTCGATGACTCCTAGTACCCCATTGATCACAGGAGTTGTGATTTGAGGTTTTATGCTTCCTGTTGCGTTCATGACCTAACGTACGGTGGCCTATCCTACGTTCACAGTCGGTCTTGCTCAAGCTTCTTTCTTTGTGAGAACTCTGACGTTGTCGGTCATCCTTTTGATCATTCTTATGGACTCAATGGACTTTTGATCTCAACTGGGAGTTGGATGAGTGGACAGAACCAGCTCATCGATGCTCTTTCTTAATAATCTTCTCCTATTGGGCCCCGGGTTGCTGGGGTCCCCTTCTAGGTGCAACAACCTGCACTTGCCTCTGTGCACCTTGGGCTTATGCCTGAGCCAATGTTCTCACCATATCAGCCAGCTCCTTGACAATATTTTCAAGCACTTCCTAACGCTAGAACCACGCTTGAACTCCATTGGCATCAAAGGCAATGGGTTGATAGGAAGTAAGCGATGTCATTCCAATGGCAGCACCTATTATTGGAGTGGTTGAGATACCAGTCGTAAGGAAGGTTGAGCCTCCCAATGGTAATGTTTCCTCCCACTCATAATGTTTCTTCTTGTTGCTGTACGTGATCGTCAGGTTAGCCAGCTATAACACCAGAACTTCTAGTAGTCATTCCTCTCGCCATTGCAGTTTGACGGTAGATCAAAGAAAACGAGAATGCAATTGTGGGGGCCCTCCTTCTAGCGCCAAGATGTTAATGGTAAAATCTGATTTAGTGGATCCAAATTTTAGTCAACAGAGATAGTTCAGCAACACTCCCAAACTGCAGGAAAATAATGCAAGCAAAAAATGAGAAAATAGAGAAGAGATGGAGGAAGGACAATGAACATAGCATTTTATTGTGGTTCAGTTAAAGCTAATTTAGCCCTTGCGTCTACGGTGATTTGTATTTATTATTGAACGGTGGTTTCTCCGTATAGTTCAGAGTTACAATCTTAGTGTTCTCTCACTGTTTTAACAGAGCTTCTACATGCAATTCTCACACTTTTTCATTACAATGATATCTCTTTTCTATTTATAGAAGTGGGGAAGGGTACAAGTGTAATTTGACAAATAGCAAAATAATTATTTTCGTTGCATCGGGCATTTAATGCTAGGTGTCAGCAATTACTACTAGGCAAATCATTGTCGGACTATCGATGGCTGATGTGTTTGTTTTGGTGGCTAACCTGTCAGTTGGGAATGTGTGCTTTTTAGTTGTTGACTGGACCCCCGTACATATGCTCAACTCGCTAGCTTGGTGACCTGAGGTTGCATTAAGCAACCTGACAGTTGCATGGGTTGATCTCGCTACCTTCACCCAATGAGCTTCTTTGAGGACAGCCAAGATGACATGCTCCAATTAGCGAGCTGGGGTTCTCTTCAACAAGCTGGTGTCTTGAACTCATGTCTGGCGAGCTGATACCTCTGCTAAGCGACCTTAGTGCCTTAGGTGGTCTGGGCCTTTCTTGACTGGACTTGTCTCTAGTTGCGCCTTGACCAACCCAATTTGTGATGTCTAGAAAATTCCCATAACAATATGCACGTTGCCTAATTCTATATCTGTTATTACTTCTTTAACAGTTTGTAGCCCTTAATTTTTTTATGATGCAATGTAGGTGTTGATTACCTATCCGTAGCTACTTATGACGACTTGATTCCATCTCATCTTGTTTTCCTAGAAGGAAGGGTAAGAAAATGTTTGTCCTATGATTAAAAATTCATGTTAGACCCAGGATCTTCCTCCATGTACTATGTCAATTTTT
>JANHAO010021988.1:0-12339 GCA_026873985.1 Saraca asoca
TCTAGGCCATTAAAGATATTTTGTGACAATTCAGCTGTAGTCTTTATGGCTAAGAATAATAAGAGTGGTAGTCGAAATAAGTATACCGATATTAAATACTTAACCGTAAGAGAACTTGTTAAGAATAAATTAGTGGTCATTGAGCATATTAGCACTAAATTAATAATAGCAGATCTTTTGACAAAAAGCATGCCACTATTTAGATTTAAGGATCTTGTAGAACACATGGGCCTTAGTCTTTTAGTTTGATTTCATTGTATGAGACAATATTATTTTTAATGAAACTTTGTTTCAGTCATAATTTTTCTCATTTTGTCTTATATATGAACATATACTTATTTGTTAAAAAAATATCAATAAAGTTTAGACCTAAAATAAACATTGAATTTATTTATTCAGTATTCTAGACTAATGTTAGGATGCAAATATATGTGATACATGGAAGATGATACTCATTATAAAAGGACCAATTGCTATGATTCATATATTTATTTCTTACCTTGACAAATTCTAGTATATATATTAGCTAAGTAGGAGAATATAGGATAAGGTTGGGTCAGTTGCACCGATGGGATAAGGATAACTAGACCGGTGCAACAGCTTGTCGAAAATTTAAGAATAAATAAAACAACAAATCTTTATCTCCTATTTCTGGCTAATATACAATACCAATAAGGTTAAGATTTACTGTTAGTTCAGATAAATCCTAATAACTAAAAAACTTGAAAGCTTCAATGGTGGGCCAAAAAATTCTATAAATAAGGTGTTTGAGTCCTAATATCATTATCTATCCATATAATAGAAATACCATCGTTCTGAGAGATTGAGAGGCATTAGAAGCTCCTGAATACAGTGTGTGGAGAAGGTAGAAGCAACAATCGGTCATCAACAATGTGAAGTAACCAGCTCAACCTAGCTTCCGCTATAGCTGATAATTTTGAATTTTAAGTGATTAGAATATACTTACACACCATCCCTGGCTTTTCCCTTTTTCGTACTCTAATTTCTATGAAATTAGATCTTAATGAAAGAAGGTAACCTTTTGCACTCGGAAAGGACACCAAACACACCTTTTTTTTTTTTTTTTTTCAAATTAATTACTGCAATTGCAGTTATAAGTAATTTCAATTTTTAGATATTATGCCAAATTGTGAACCACACAGCATATATTAGCAAATATCTAGCAGAAAAGCAATATTGTAATGAAGTCCAAGCGCCTTTTTTTAGATATTATGCCAAATTGCCCATATGTGGACAGAAACAAGCTCAATGTGCAAATAAATTGGAAGAATTAAAGCCAGAAATATAAGTCCATTCAATTCAATCATGAAGGAGAAGGCAAAAATAACGACAAAGTCATATTTTGGCTCGTGTTCAATATGAGCAACCTGCAGAATCTCTCAGTGTATATGAGATATTTAAAGGATAAGAAAACAGATACAAAGACATTTTCTCTGTCACTCGTTTCTTCACTTTGATTTCTCTTTCGGGCAGACACAAGCTGAAAGATTACATCAATGGCGGCTTTGCCCTTTTCAGCAACCTGCAGGCAGTCAAAATCTGCATTGACTCCAAAATTCTGCTCAAGCTTCATAGATTTTGCCCAAAGAACAAATAATTCAAAGCTGTTTCTCATCAGAACTTCAGGACCCAGAAAGGGAAGAAGAAAGCTTTGTGTAAAGAATGTTGCTAGTGATCAAAGGAAGGAAGTGAAAGAACCTGCAACTAAAGAAGGTTACAGATTTCTCATAGTTTCTAATTGTTTGTCGCTCTTTCTTCAACTTATTATCATTGTAATGCAAAATTCAGAAGATTTACGTTTCTATTGGCTCTTTTTAAGATAGTAATTATTAGTGTGTTAAGGCAATTCATTATATACAGTTAAGAGAGCCTTCTGACAATTGCAGTATCGGGGAAATTTGTTGGTTTAAATTGGATTCTAGTGCATGCATTGTCTTTGAAGGTTCTTAAAATTAAGAAATAGGAATTTATGGTCATGTTTGTGATTAGATTGAACTGAAGTTTCAATGCATATTATGGTTAGTTGATTGAATTTGTAGCTTTCTTCATGATGTACTAGAGGATTGTAATAAGCTCCATATATAGCAGTGTACTGATGCTGAAGATATAAGGACCCACCAATTCTTGATATTGATTATCTTGTATAGACCTTGCAGGCAAATTGGAAACCTTTGTTCCAGACTCCGAATCCATTGCTGCAAGTATCAAATATCATGCTGAGTTCACCCCATCTTTTTCTCCGGAGAAGTTTGAGCTTGACAAGGCATATGTTGCAACTGCAGAGAGTGTTCGCGATACCCTCATAATAAATTGGAATGCAACATATGACTATTATGAGAAGTTGAATGTTAAGCAAGCATATTATATGTCCATGGAGTATCTACAGGTTCATAGTGGGTTTTTCCTTTCTTTGAGCTGGAGCTTCATTATTGCCAATGCCTCGTTAATTTTCATTAATATTATTTTTCTATGAATTGTGCAGGGTAGGGCATTGCTAAATGCAATTGGTAACTTGCAGCTTTCAGGGCCTTATGCTGAGGCTCTCAGAAAGCTGGGGCACAATTTAGAGGATGTGTCTAATCAGGTCTAGCAATTTTATATAGTCTTGTTCTTGTAGCTTTTATTCTCTAGTGACGAGGGATTTCAAATTTTATCAGTTATCATCCAATAGATCTGTAACAACCAAACAACACTAATAAGCTTATTGCCACTACTGAAGTAAATATCTCTGGATGAAAGATAAAAAGAAATAAAAGAATATTGCTTGAATACTACTACCAAGTAACTTTATCAGTAGAAATTATATATCTTGTACAGATACATACTCCTAAAGGAGAAAAAAATTGCAGATGGACCACATAATCCTACAGGAATGACAGTTTTTGTTGACATTATTGAATTAATAATTGATTTATACATTCATGTACAATTCACAGGAGCCAGATGCAGCACTCGGGAATGGAGGGTTAGGTCGGCTTGCTTCTTGCTTTCTAGACTCCTTGGCAACTCTGAATTACCCTGCATGGGGATATGGACTTAGATACAAGTATGGTTTATTCAAACAGCGCATTACAAAGGAAGGTCAGGAGGAAGTCGCTGAAAGTTGGCTTGAGGTATTATTACTCTGAATCTAATAATAGTTGATGACTTGAGGCTTTTCATATTAATCGCAGCATATATTGTGCTTTAAATCAGTGTCAGCTTTGCAAGATCTTTGTTCACACAAGGGAAAATAGTAATACTGATATTTGTGGGCATTAATTTGATGAAGTTTCAAGATTTTTTTGTTGGTTTATTGACTAAAGTATCAAATTTACAGATGGGAAATCCCTGGGAAATTGTGAGGAATGATATCTCATATCCAGTGAAATTCTATGGACAAGTCATATCTGGGCCAAATGGAAGTAAAAAATGGGTTGGAGGAGAGGATATATGTGCCGTAGCTTATGATGTTCCAATACCTGGATACAAAACTAGAACTACTGTAAACCTGCGCTTATGGTCCACTAAAGTTTCACCGGAAGAATTTGATTTGCGAGCTTTCAATGCCGGTGATCATGCCAATGCATATGCTGCTATGAAGAATGCTGAGAAGGTCCGTAAAAGCTTTTATCTCTTGGAGTCTTGTAATCGAAGTTCTCTATTCTCCTTTGAACTTGTGAAGTGGCAATGTGAAATATTTTAGGAAAATGATATATACACTTAAGTTGCTATACTCATTTGTATACTAGTAGAATCTGAATCGGTGGGACCATTAAATAAGTGATACTAATTTAAATTAGATTCTTCCAATTGTGAAGTAACTAATAGTTTGTGAGAGAAAATAAGTGATTCCAACATTACTAACAACTATATATTCCATAAGTCACCACTAAAATGAAAGTGCACCTTATAAAAATACTCATGTTTCTTGATTCAAAATGTTCTACACTAATGATGATCATTTTTTTATGTTTCACTGCAATCAGATATGCTATATATTGTACCCTGGGGATGAATCAATAGAAGGAAAGACTCTAAGATTGAAGCAACAATATACATTATGCTCAGCCTCTCTCCAAGATATTATTGCACGTTTTGAAAAGAGATCAGGGAAGACAGTAAATTGGGACACTTTCCCAGACAAAGTAGTGGTCCAGATGAATGATACTCACCCGACACTCTGCATTCCAGAGTTGATCAGGATATTGATGGATGTCAAGCGTTTAAGCTGGGAGAAAGCCTGGAATATTACTAAAAGGTACTTCCTTTTGCACTATTATAATTTTTTATATTCAATTAATATTATTTTCTTGTTTGAATATATATATTTTTTTCACTATGCTTTTGTTCTGAAGTTTAATATTTATCCTTTGATGTGTTCATGTGTTGCATGCTGTTTATACGGCTAATGCTAAGTATGGAAAATAGTTCACAATTAGAATGAACTGGCATAATGATTACAATTCAAATCTCCATTGGAATAACATTTCTAATGCATCTCAAGTGATTTGTGGAATTGCCTTTATAAAAATAACTTCTGCTTTCCAAGAAATGGAAAGATCAATAAATGATCCTGATCTCTATCTTAATGACATTTCAGAACAGTTGCATACACAAACCACACAGTTTTGCCGGAGGCATTAGAGAAATGGAGTTTGAATCTTCTGCAGGATTTGCTGCCTCGACACGTGGAGATTATAAGATTGATTGATGAGGAGGTAAGATTATAGAAAATTTATGTCTGAGAAGTTCAAAACTTCAAATGATCATGCTCTACTTCTTGGTTGGCGTGCATACAGCATCAGACACATGCCAAGCCACATGTTGAATTCTCCTTTCAGAAATAGTATCCATGTGCTAATTTCTTATAAATGTCTTTGTTCAGTTCATTCATGAAATTATTGCTGAGTATGGCACGGATGATCTTGAGTTGTTGCAAGAAAAGTTAAAAAAGATGAGGGTATTAGAAAATATTGAGTTGCCTGAATCAGTGGTAGAGCTGCTTAAAAGCTTAAAAGTGATTCCTGATGTTGATCCTATTGAGAAAGTCGACATTGATGATGAAAAGATAAAGGCTGCTGACATAGAAAAAGAAGATGAAGAAGAAAAGGAAGGAGAGGAAGAAGAAGATGATGATAATGATAAAGGAGAAAAAGAAGGAGATGATAATATTAAAGGAGAAAAAGAAGAAGAAGATGATGATGATGATGAAGATGAAGATGGGAAGGATGCTGACAAGAAAACACAGGTGACATTCAAAGTTGATCCAAAACTGCCAAAGATGGTCCGCATGGCTAATCTATGTGTTGTTGGTAGTTTTTCGGTAAATGGGGTAGCTGAGATTCATAGTGAGATTGTAAAAGAAGAAGTTTTTAATGATTTTTACCAGGTAACAATTTCACTTGAATGCTGTTTCTCTCTCACTCATATTTAGTCTATTTGTTTTCTCTGAAGAATTACAAAGCTGTTTATAATTTCAATCACTCCGTATATAATCCAGAAAATAAGAAGCTTATACCTATCTCTTTTGGCAGTTATGGCCTGAGAAATTCCAGAATAAAACAAATGGGGTGACACCAAGAAGATGGATCCGTTTCTGCAATCCCGATCTCAGTAATATCATAACTAAGTGGATTGGAACAGAAGACTGGGTTACAGATCTTGAGAAACTGTCATTACTTCGAAAGGTAAATCGAATTAACTAGGCATTAAAATTCAAGCTAAATAATGTGCAAACTATTACAAGTTCTGGAAAATTTTCAGTACTTGGTTTTTTACTTTGTCATCTGTGCCACTAAAAGCAATCCTGTTATTCGGTGAACATGCAAGATTGATCTTACATGCAACTTAATAGCAGCCGGAAACATTATTAGTGATTCATTAACTAAATGCCACCTCACATACATTATGTCATGCATCAGTTCTGTGGTCTTTTTCATTTGCATCACTTTTCTAATGGAGCAAAAATTACTTTTGCAGTTTGCTGACAATGAGGATTTACAATTAGAGTGGAGGGAAGCAAAAAGAAGAACCAAGGTTAAGGTTGCATCATTTCTCAAAGAGAAAACCGGTTATGTGGTCAATCCAAAAGCAATGTTTGATGTACAAGTAGGTTTTCTGGAAACTTCATCTGCATCTTTTCATAAATTGAATCCTCCATCTGATAAGACTAATTGGATCTTATAGCATCTTGATTCCACAACTAAGGCCTTGAGAAATAACTGGCAAATCAATTTTTCAGGTGAAGCGTATTCATGAATACAAAAGGCAGTTATTGAATATAATGGGAATTGTATACCGCTACAAAAAGATGAAAGAAATGAGTGCTGCGGACAGAAAGAAAAGGTTTGTTCCACGTGTTTGTATTTTCGGGGGGAAAGCATTTGCTACATATGTTCAAGCCAAGAGGATTGTAAAATTTATTACTGATGTGGGAGCTACTGTAAATCATGATCCTGAGATTGGAGATCTTTTGAAGGTATGATTTCATTAGTACGATAGATAACTTAATCAACAATAATAATTATATTGGTCTGAGTGTATGGGTGACCATATGATCTTCATTATAATCATCCAAGTTTCAGATTGCTAATTCTATGATGAGTACCATAATAAAGCATACCAGAAAAGTATCTGAACAAAAATAAATGAAAATAATTGACAGCTTCATGGTAATATGAAAATTTTAAGACAGTTTTATATCGGAAATAAATAATATCTAGATGGATGGTGTTGAACTGCCCTTTCTTTTTTATGTCATAAGCTAATCTTTTCTGTGTGTTAAATGTTGTAGGTTGTATTTGTTCCTGATTACAATGTCAGCGTTGCTGAAATGCTAATTCCTGGCAGTGAGTTGTCCCAGCATATCAGGTACAATTTCAATTACTTGGTTCTGCATTCTTTTCATTTAAGTTCATATTTAGGGAAGATATCATCATCATGTCATTAGTTTCTGTTGTCTGACTAAAATTTTTTCTGTTTATCTCTCGTTTAGCACGGCCGGAATGGAGGCGAGTGGAACTAGCAACATGAAATTTGCAATGAATGGATGCCTTCTTATAGGAACACTAGATGGAGCGAATGTTGAAATAAGGGAAGAGGTTGGAGAAGATAACTTCTTTCTTTTTGGCGCACGTGCTCATGAGATTGCTGGACTACGGAAAGAAAGAGCTGGGGGAAAGGTAAAAGCTTGAAAACCAGAAAACTACATTCAATTCTTCTGTCTTTTTCTCCGTTTCTTTTTATCCAACATTTGTTTAAGTTTATCACATACTCTTCTGAAAGCTAAGGAGTTAAGACGGCCCAGAACTTCATGTCATGTTTGCTATTCTGCTCTTATACCATGATGCATTCTCAACCCTTGTAAACATGAAAATCTGTATCTTAAGTTGACTCAATTAGTAAGATTAGACTGCGTTGCCAAAATGGTTTGCATTTGAGTCTTGCCAGCAATCTTCCTTTGGTAATTGGTACGTATCGACAAATTGAATATTATTTGTACACATTATCCCTTTATACTTATACATAATTCAGATTGTCTCTGCTTGTTTAAAACAAAAGGGGCTAATTTGACTCAGATCATATCATGTGTGGAAATGTAAATGATAGTGTGTACCAGCAGTAGCATTACTCCACCATTTGTAGTACACTCTGCCTTCTTGTTAAAGCAACCTATCTGTTTCCCAAAATTTTGATTCAACAAATGAAAGATGTATCTACTCTTCCAACAATCAAAGAGTCATCAACTAATCCATCTATGCATCAATTTAAGCCATTTAGCATTAAATCCTGGCCAAGCAGAGAATCATCATAAACATAGTCCCTAATTATATGGTCTAACTTGATGACATATGCAGTTTGTAGCAGACCCAAGGTTTGAAGAAGTGAAGGCATATGTAAGAAGTGGTGTTTTTGGGCCATACAACTATGAAGAGTTGATGGGATCCTTGGAAGGGAACGAAGGCTATGGCCGTGCTGATTACTTTCTTGTTGGCAAGGACTTCCCTAGCTACTTAGAGTGCCAAGAGAAGGTTGATAAGGCATACCGTGATCAGAAAGTGAGTAATCATTCTTTCCGATGAGAAATTCTTGCATTGGTCTGGTTTATTATGAGTTTGACGAGGCATACCAAAATCTACGTTATTGCTATATTTATCTTTTTCATATTTAGGATGAACTAGATCCATACAAGTAATTTTAATATGCATGAACACATAACATGGATTTCTAATTATATATTAGATATTGCTTGATACACAAGTAATTATGTATATATTTTAGTTCACCATACCAAACTGATTTTTATTTTTTTTTACTGATATTTGTGCAGCTATGGACAAAAATGTCGATATTGAACACAGCAGGTTCATACAAGTTCAGCAGTGACCGAACTATTCATGAATATGCAAGGGACATTTGGAGGATTGAAACTTTTGTACTGTCTTGAAAAGTTGCATATATGCATGGTGTTTGAGAAGCTCAAGTATTGTGCATATTATGTTCCTCCTCTCCTAATTGAGCCCACAAGGTCTTGGAAATTAAAGAATTATTAGAGACATTTGAAGATTATAATCAAGCGGATTTATTTTTGTCCCATTTCCCTAAATTATATATTAATTCTCTTTCTTTGAAGATATAGAAAAAAATAAACTGTACACTAATATCTGTCATGAAAGATCCAAGGAGAAGAATTGTAAAGTGCAAAGAATGAATCATTAATCTTTTGTCATATTTGCATTGCTCGATAATTAAAATAATATCTCTTTACTCTTTACATCTAACACAAAATATAGAAAACAATAATATTATTTTATGTGTATTCACTCACTTTTATTTGGCAAGTATATATAAAATTTATTGAGTTTACAAATATGGACTTCACCCACTTATGTCTTGCTAAGCAAAATGAGTGAGTTATAATGAGAGCAACGTCAATATTTTTTTATAGTTACACTATTCTCATTATCAATAAAAAATTGAACGAAAAACTTTCATGATGGCATACTCAATCCAAACATTAAATTGTAGCTGAGAAACACACACTGCTCCAAAATTGCACATGAATATATTCTATTTTATTTTTAAGAAAGTTTTTTTATTTAAAAAAGTGAAAAATAAACATATACACATAAAATTTACACTCAAGTGAGTCCTACACAAATAAAATTCATTCAAGCATATATGTCTATTTCTAAGGTAAATAAAATTTTCTATTTTCTACTGCACATGTCATTTGAACTTAGGTCTCTCAATTTTTTTTTGTTAAACCTGAAGTCATATGTCCAAGATTAATAGGGTTATATTATAGGGTGAGAATATAAAGAGTGGCTAAGATTTTTAATTTTTGCACTCACTTGATCACCTTATGACCAAATAACAGAAATCAAACATAAATAACAACTCACTTAGTATATATATAACGTTTATATTTAAATTTAGTATACTAAAAAAAAGTTTCAAAGAAAATTAAGTGTCATTGTATTAATAAAAATACTAGCATAGATTCAATACATGAAGGCCACCAATTCAATAAGAGAGTCAATAATAAATAAATAACTTGATTAATCTGAAAGTAGTTGAATAAAAATAATTATGCAGGACATAATGGCATAAAAGAAAATCAATGTCCAACTCCTAAGACACATAAAAGGAAACCATCATATCACAGTTGATCATGTGACAACCTTTTTAGTGATGCAAGAACACATGTTCATTTTACTTTTTGTCTTTTTAATAACTTAAATTGTTATATCTATTTTAAATGATTTGCTATTCATTTTTTCATAATTTAAAATTTCTATATATATAGGTTGTATATGGATATCGGCCTAAGACGAGGCCGCAGACTTAGAATCACCAAAGAAAAGAGGTTGTCGGATCACCAGAAGCACATCAACGAACTTCTTCCCAACGAGCTTTTCTTCAGCGAACCATACTTCGCTAGCTGATGGTCCGTAGCACTAAGCTCGCCTCCTCGTCGCTACACCAACGTCTTAGGTTTGAACCACAGACCCCAGCACAGAGGCATAGGGTTCTTCGCACGGCAGAAGCAATACCGCGTAACAGCTACAACCTGAAGTCTATAATTGACAAAAGGGCCCACCTCCGCAGCCTATGTACTGCAGTAGCCGGATTATAGCCTACAACTGTCTTTTCTATTTATTACTTGATGTAAACACCACTGTATCTTGTAATTAATGCATGTCTCCTTCTTCCTTCTATAAAAGACGAGACCCGGTGGAAGAAAAAAAAGGATGAGAGATGTAAAAAAAAAGAACTCTGTAAAAACAAGAGAGTAGAAACCGTTTGTAATCCTGCTAGTATATATAAAACATACCGTGGACGTAGGGTCCAACAAGATCTGGATTTGGTCGAACCATGTTAAATCTGATGTCTTCTTTTTACTCTTTCATCCATCCCATTCCATTTCTGGTTATTCTTCTCATCAATTAATCAGGAACAGGCTTGAGATCTCGAAGAATCCCCTATTGGCCGGAGTTTAGAGTATAACCAAAATCTAACGTCAACATCTTTGGCGCTGTCTGTGGGAATCTCACCTATTTTGGTTGACCCTCCGTTGTGATGGTTAGAGGAAGACTTACTAGGGCCTCGAACGTAGGATGTCAAACCCCGGACGGTCATGTTTCAACAACAGACTCGTCACTGCTCCTGTAATTAGAGCAGCCACTGGCCTCCCTCCAGCCAGCTCGGCGCAACCGGCTCTTGCTGCTGATAGCGTCGAAGAACCGCAAATCTGACTCCAGCGTCAGGAAAGACTCGAGCATATGATGGAGGAATTGACTAAAACGATCACAATGCTGGTACAAGCGCAAGCCCAGAATGTGCAAGCGCAGACTGAACCCACCATACCCGAGGTTGAACGTTCTGATGAGATCAACCGGGAGCAGGTCTTGAATCGCCATCCATGTGGTCAGGATGATGGACCAAGCCACCAGGTCCCTGGTTAGGAGCTGGGGGGCTTAGGTAACCTGGTGGAAGGCCTCCTTCAAAGGGTTAAATGTTTGGAGGAGCACCCCTGCACCCAGAATAACCAAGGGCGCTTCGGGGAGCAGACCCCTATGTCTGGAGAAATCATGGAAGAACCCCTGCAGAGCAAACTTAAAGTTCTAGCCATCCCATTGTATGACAGAGATAACAACCTGTGTAACCATATGGACCTGTTCAACATCCAGATGGATCTCCAAGCTTGCAGTCCTTTAGTCAGATGCTGCGTCTTCCCAGCCACCCTAGGCGAAGTCCCTAGAGTGTGGTTCAAGAGTTTCTCGGCTCGCAACATCAGCAGTTGGGAAAAGTGTCAGGAAAGATTTGTCGATCAATATCAAGCGTCGAGGAAACGACTCGCGCCCTTGTGCCACCTTGCCACAGTCTTCCAGGGCAAGCAGGAGGTGCTGAAAGACTATCTCGCTCACTTCAGGCGCAAAATCAATAATGTAGAAAAACCCTCGGACGAGGCTGTTCTGACTGCCATCTCAGCAGGACTCCGCAGGGATGGAAAGTTATTTAAGAGTTTGTACAAGTTCCCGATGAGCAGTCTGGGAGAATTCTACGAATGGGCCGCAAAGCAAATAAGGTGGGACGAAACCTTAGGTCCACAGAAAATTGAAACAGGTAGTTTGGCCCCGAACAAGAAAAGAAGCAACCGTGAAAGTGGGAATGACAACCTCGAGTTTCAACCCATGAAAAAGGGCAAGGATGAAAGGTCTCCGTTCCAGGCTCGTCACAACACCTACAGTATCTTGTCAGATGGTCAAGACAAGATCTTCGCAATAGAAAGGGACAAAGAAGACTTCGGTAAACCTTCGCCCCTGAAGACTCCCAGCAAGTCCAGAGTCAATAGGGGAAAATTTTGTGCATACCACAATGAATTTGGGCATATCACCTCAAAATGTTGGGCACTGCGAGACGCCATCGAAGATCTCATTAAAAGAGGACACCTGCGCGATTATGTTGTGCAGTCTTCCAAGCAACAACATGGGTCCTATCAACAGAACGCCGATCGAGAGCGGTCCCCTACTATCAGGACAATCTTCTAGGCTTTTGTACTTATTTACAAATTGTATGGACATTTTTTTGAATGTTTTTACTAATATTAAATTTTCCTTTGTTGTGATAGCAATACTCGTCAACTGCACGCTGTCGATCTGTTATGAGTTTTATGAGAGGCCGAGATATCCAATCTATTATTTAATAAAGGTCCCCCGGAGCTTAATCCGGAGAAGAATTGACGAAAATCACTTATCCAGTTGAGCTGAGGGCTCGCTGAGGCGTGGAGATGCTCGATAATAACTCACTAGTTGAGCTGAGGGCTCGCTGAGG
>JANHAO010021989.1:0-12344 GCA_026873985.1 Saraca asoca
CCTTTATATCCATTCCACAGAATGTATAGTTTTGGATGCGATAGGGCTCAATCAAATTGGCCTAGGGCACCCACCCAAACTAACACTTTTAACTCCTTATCATTTAAAGCATAGATTACACTATTAATCACCTTATTAATTGGAATTTCTATTGGACTTTCCTGCCTATGATTTGTAATTGCAATAATCGTATCATTTATGGCTATAATCTTCACTAAAATAGTTGTTTCTGAATAAGAAGTTTGAATACTAGTAATTTCAACCACAACTAATTGTGGAAATTCACCCTAAACTACTTATCACTCCTATTATGCCTTAACTTTCAGTCAATTTTTGCATGCCCACTGGTTGCAGTTTTCGTGTCAAATCAATGGGCTTGCCACTAAACCCTATTGTCATCAATTGTGCCATCATTTTCATCTTTGATTCAGATAGTACTCCAAGAGTGCCATCTCTAATAGTTATGATGGATAATGATTTCTTTGTTGCAATGTTATTTGACATCCTTTTCATAAACAAACAAGGCTTTAAAAGTTTTACAAGTGTAACATATATAGTATATCTATACCTTTTTTGTTCATTAATGCTACTATGGTGTAAACAAGGTTCTTAGCAATCTTTTTGTTCATGATCAATCACACCACAATCATACCATATGTGTTGTAGACATTCATATCGGAATTTTGCCCATGCACATTTGCTTTCCAATTTTTATGTCCATAAACCCAAAGGGATTGACTTTGTGATATCTATGAGTACTTTTACATTCAAAAAAACCTCTAACCATTCTTCCCTCTTCGTAAGGATCCTCCACTTCTACAAGTTCCCCAAGTCTTTTTGCAATCGTCCCTACATTGGCTTTGAAAATAAAATGTAATGGCAAGTCATGAATTTGAACCCAGAAAGAAACCTTCCTTATGTCCACCTCTTGCATTTTCCTATGAAGGTCACACACCTACAAAACAAGCATTTTCCCTAATATGTTCCAAGGTGCATTTTTTAGAATCTCATCAAATAATTCCTGTGAATGTATTATGAATTAAATTTTGTTTAGGCCTTAATCATTGATATCCACCTCCTTCCTGATTCCCTAACTCCTTTTAACTATCATGTGTACAACTCCTCTGTTAAGGAGTTTAGCTCCCAAAATCTTTCCTATGATATATTACATCACTTTAATAATACTTTTAGAATTACTCAAAATATTAATCTTCATCTCTTCCTCCTTAAACTTAGTTTCCTCACCCACTGGATCTCCTAGATTAGCCAATAAAGCCATGCCAGTTTCCAATAGATGCAACACACTACAGTAGCAAAATCTTATTCTAGAAAAACACAAAAGAAACGTAGCTTACTATAAAAGCCTTTCACTCTCTGAGAGAAAACTCACAGGATTTTAGAGCTAAATGTTTTCTCATGTTAGAGATTACAACTGAATTTTGAAGAGATAAACGTTCTTTAACAAAAATACATTTTTATGAATGATTCTTATTTCATGAGCATATAACATGCATTAAGAAAGACAAAGTAAGTTAGCAAACATGTGAACGTATAGTTATCTAGTATATAAGGGTAGTAAAGGAATCCATTATCAATATGGAAAGGAAAAGAAAGATAAATAGATGCTTGTGAATGTGATGTGATATGAGAAAGCTAGAAGACCTATGTACATTAGGAAATGTACAAAGGTATCCTATGTGACAGGGATCATAGGATAGATATGATCTCTCAAACGATAGGGGGTTATGGGATAGATAGTCACTCATGCAATAGGGGGTCATAAGATCAAGTGCACTTAGGCACATTACATCAAATTAGTCATATAAGGTCCTAAAGGACAAACTTAGTATAACTTTTAGTATAGTAGACACCACTCCTCTAGTGCTTAATATAATCAGTATAATTTGTATGTAGATTTTAAAAGGTCGAGCATAACCTTTGCAAGACATTTTCATCATTTCATATCAATTTATGATAAGTTAGCAATGACAGTAAGATCAAGAATAGATAATATGTTTAAGAGATTCAGATGATTGAAAGAATGATTTTTGAAAAGTATAATTATAAGTATGTTTTCTCACATGTGTGTTATTATATATATATATATCTATGTATATGAATTATATATATGTGTGTGTATGTGTGGATTACCAATCGATTTTCAAAGATGGGTTTACTTTTCTACTTATTGAGTAGTCATACTCACTCATTCTTTAATATTTTTCATGTTAATAAATTTATGAAAGTTGTCTTAATTAGGAGATATTTCAAAGATACATGTAATTGTAATTAGGTAAATGGTTCCACTGGATATACTTTAGTGACTAGCGTCGATCCAACCAAATAATGAATATTCAATTATAGATTTGAATTTCAGAAAGACTTTATTTTGATTTCAGAAATTATCTATTCAAAATGATTTTCAGTAAAATCTCACATATCATGAGTTTTAGATGAAATGGCTCAAAAGATATATTTTTTGCATTATTTCAATGTTTTCAAAGTATTAATAGATTTTCAGTAAGAAATTGCTCATAAATTCAGAAATCTTATATGATAATTCATGTTAATCAGATTTTCAAATTTCAACAGGTGAGAATAACATATTATATTATAGCAATATATTCTAGTCATAGACTTTTATGATCTTTCATAATTTCTAGACACATTTCTTATCATTGAGACTAAATCCTTTGCTTCACATTCTATCATATTAATTATTAATTCCTATAATTAGCTATTTTACTCATGATCATCATATTACAAGGGGTGACATCTTTACCTTTTTTTTTTCATTTGATGGGCAGAAGTCCAAGTGGAATGTCACCAGAGACTTTATCCTAATGACATATTAGTGTGCTTTCTATGAAGGGTGGTATCCGATTCTTCCTTTTCAATCCTCCCTTCTCTATGTAAGGCAAAAAAGAAAGAAAGAAGAAGTGCAAGTGGAATCATGACATGGATAGCACGCGTAAGCTCAATTTCAGTTCCACTAGTAATTGCACATATCACTATGAATAGCAAAGTCAACTTTAGCTTACAGTCTTTTATGAATCGGAGTGAAGATCGAAGCAACTTTGACAGCTTTAATATTGCTCTATTTCATGTCTTGTTGCAATGCACATGACTATGAAATGTGAAACTGGTTGAGGACCTTTAATTACCTTTTCAATAGTTTCCTTTCTTTTTTATAAAGTAGATCCATCCACACCAAAGATTAAAGTCAGATTCCCTTTTGTTTCACTTGTGTATTTAACTATCAGCCACATGAACATGATCGTCGCCCCTTTTTTTTTTTTTTTTAAGAATTCGGATCAACTGCTTGCTATTCACCATTATATACCCACCATAAATTAAATAAATGGCATCCATTTCATTATCTTTAAATTTATTTGAATTCAAAATTTTCACAAACATTCTTCAAATGTTTCTTCTTTTTAATTTTCAGCAAATGTTTTGATACAAAAATATTTAAAATTGATTTTTTTTTAAAAAAGTTGAGATCCATCATAGAATCCAGTCCAAGGACGGACACAGGATCTTTGGCCAGTAGGAACTAGTTCGACTGAACATATTCTCCAAAATGAAAAAATTTATAATTTGACTTCTAAATTTTTTACTTTCTTTTATCAGGACTTATTTTTAAATAATTTTTTTAATTTAGTTTCTATTAAATTTTTAATTTAATCCTTCTATCATTTTTTTTTAATATTATAATATATTTTTAAAAAAATTGAGTCCCAAAATAGGTCCGCCATTGATAGAATCCCACTAGAACCTAATAAACAGCACAATTTTGGGGTTTCACAAGTTACGACTTGTCCAAAAAAAAAAAAAAAAAGAGAGATGCTTAAATCAAAGAATAATAAAGAAAAAAGAAAAAGGAAAGGAACGATGCTTAAATCAAAGAGTAATTAGGGGGAAAAAAAACCACGCAGAGATGCTCGTCGAAGTAAATAAATCAGCTATCTTTTGAGACAATGTTAGCATGATTTTGGGACTTTGCAAGTTAAGAGAGTTTACCCATACAAGCAAGGACAAACTAAATATTCGTTTTGCTCTTTAGGTAAATTAAATGGAAAATAAGAAGATAATATCTTCGTATAAAAGAGATAGAATATAACTGAGGCAATACTTAAAAGAGACATGATTTGCATTAGAGGAGACCTAGCAAACCTTTTTTTAGTTAAAATGAAAAATTATATAACTTAAAGTAAATTTGTCTTGAATTATTTAAATTTGAGAAAAATACATCACCTTTCATGAGTTTTAATAAAATTGTGTAGATCTCTCCTTTTAGATTTACAAGCTATATAAACCTCTCTTGAAATATTAAAAAAAAACATATATAAACCTTCCTTAAAATATAAAAAAATACTACACTTAAACTTAAATTTTAATTTTTTATCAATGAAATGATAAAAAAAATGATTACAAATTTAAATCAAATAATATAAAATATATTAAGTATTTATTTATTAAAGATATATTTTAATTAAATTCAAACAGTTAAAAAACATTATATTTATATCAAAATTTAACTTTTTTATAAATCATATTTTTATCATTTCAATTTAATCAAAATATATCTTTTATCATTAAATACTTAGAATTTCTTATATTATAAAATTTAAATTATATAATAATTTTTCTCACTATTTTTTGATAAAAAATTTAAATTTAATTATAAGTGTTATATTTTTATGTTTCAAAAAAAGTTTAAACAGGTTTTAAAGTTAGAGGGAAAATCTACTTAATTTCATCAAAACTTAAGAAACATACGTCAAAATATGTCTCTTTAAATTTTTATCATTGATTTATATAATTATATATAAAAAATTTATATAATAGATATAATATATTATAATATCTTATGTGTGCCATCACTAACCAAAAAAAAATCTCTTTCATATTAATTTGTATTTTTTGAGACCAATATTTGATCATGGACAAATTTATAACAATTTCAAGAGTGTCAAATAGAAAAGGTTTGTATGAATATAATAATAAATTAGAAGATGGAAAAAAAAACATTCAATTTAATTCTTTGCAAACTTTACTAGGAAGTGTTTAATAATTTTTTTTAATAAAAATGTTTAATATTGAATTACTTTTGCACTCATAATATTTCTTTCCTATAATTGTTTCAATTATATGCATTACATAAAATCTATATATTAATATAGTTAGGCAAAAATTCATGTCCCGTCATGTCGATGTTTAGCTAATGATAATAACAATTTGGATGTGCGAGAAAAAAGGATGAAAACCTTCAGTTTCATACGATATGCCACTTTATATATCAAATGAATACAGAGTTTAAAAAGAAATAAATTTCCTATAAAAGTTCCAGAAGAATTAAATGAAAGCATAAATTCAGTTTTATGTTTCGTCTTGATGTATAAATGTACTATGCTAAACTATTTAAATATTTTCCCAAACTTCTAATCTTTTATTCATCTCATACTATACTATACGTACCATCTTTTTAAACTTAAAATTTTCAACAAAAAAAAATTAGTATCTAATTACTCAACTACATGATAAAATTCATCTCATTTAAAAAAAATGAAATTATCATTTTTTGAGTGAAATGATAATTATTATTTTAAACTTAAATGAAAAAGCAAATGTTACAATATTGCCTGCTTCTCATATTATCATTATCATTCATTTATCTTAGAGACTCTTAAAATTGAAAATAAACCCAAATATGTAGAATTGTTTTTTTCCATTTAGACCCTGATTGTTTGTACAGAAGAAAATAAAAGAAAAGAAAAAAAAAAGAAAAATTTGTTGTTTGATTGAAAGGAAAATAATAAGAAAGAAAAAAGGAATAAAAATATTTATATTATAATGACAATGAAATAATTATTAAAAAATATATAATTAATAATTTTTTTATTTTTGAAATATTAATTTATAATCCAATGTAAACAAGCAATTTTCAAACTGAAAACTTTTTTTAACCAAATAAATTATTTTTTCTTATTTTTGAAATATATTACAATATGAAAATAATATGAAAAAAAAAAAATTAGTGAAGGTACTCCGTAAAATCAATCTTGAAATCCCATAAAGGCCGTGGCCCCACGGCAGAAGCCAAGCTGGGGTTTTCTTCGCATTTTCTGCGCACATCAACGCGGAAACAAAAGGCCATGGGCCCTACGGTAATTTTTCTGTCCATTTTCCTTTTTTTCTCACTTTTCTGCTATGCAATCAATCACGGAAAAATGAATTTCTGTGTTTGTTTTACCCGCTGATTTTCTTTTTCGCACATTTCCTTCCTGGCCAACCACGACCTTAGACCCTAATTGATCTGAGAGAAAAAAATAGAAAAAAGAAAATAAGAGAAAAGAAAAAAAAATTGTTGATTGATTGAAAAGAAAAAAAAAAGAATAAAAATATTTATATTACAATAAGAATGAAATAATTATTAAAAAATATATAATTAATAATTTTTTTATTTTATGAAATATTAATTTATAATCCAATGTAAATAAGTAATTTTTAAATTGAAAAAAAAATTAACCAAATAAATTATTTTTTCTTATTTTTGAAATATATTATAACATGAAAAAAAGATGAAAAAAAAATTTAGTGAAGGTTCTCCGTAAAATCAATCTTGAAATCACATGACTGATAAATGAAAAAAAAAAAATTAAAAAAAAAAAGGCCGTGGGCCCACGGCAGTTTTTCCGTTCATTTTCCTTTCCCTCGCTTTTCTGCGATACAACCAATCACAGGAAAATGGTTTTCTGCGTTTGTTTTCCACGCTGGTTTTCTTTTCCGTGCATTTTCTGGCAAATCACGGCCTTAGTCTCCAATATATTGCACGGACACCGGAACGCAGACACAGGGACACGACATTTTTAAAAGTGTCGGGCTATTTTTATATGGTAAATGAAGTGTCGGTGTCGAGAAGTGTCAGAAACGGGAACATTTTCGATACGCGGATACGACTATTATATAAAATGTCGGTGCATGTCCCATTTTCGACACACGAAGACGACTATTATATGAAGTGTCGTGCATCTTAAGTCTCCATGTATCCCTGGTCCCTTGTTACATTAAATTAAGAGGTTAAAGTACAACGTGCATGAAACAGATGTCACGTGACACCCGACTGACCGTTTCAAACTGTGTTACTCTGTCGTTCGCGTTCTCCTCCCTCCAAGCGAACCTCTGCTAGCCTGCCTGCCATGGACGATTTCCTCACTCTGATTTGCTTCAATTCTCCATCCGTACGCTTCTCTTTCCTTTCCTTTCATTCATTCTTCTTTTCTCCGGTACAATTCCTTGCTCTACAACTCCTATCTTCTGGGGATTTCATCTTTGTAACTTCTGCTGAGAAAAACAACATGAAATGGAAAAACACAATAAATAAAATAAATGAAAAAAATGAAGATTTCTCACATTTTACTTCAAAAATTTTAAATGGGTATGTTGTTTTGGTCTCTAACAACGAGTAAACGGTACCTACTCAGACTGTAAGCTTGGAATTTCTGCATTTATACGAGTTTATCAAATGAAAAGATAAGCTTTTAAAAGGCCATAAAGATTATAATGTGCTTTATGTATTCATTTCCAGCTAACAAAACAGATTTTTTTTTATCTATTATTTATTAAGTGTTTCAAGCTATATAAAGTGGACTGATGGAGTGGTCGCATTCTGTCTGTCGTTAAATCTTAGGCTTGTGGATTTCTAATGTAAGAAAAATTCTTCTTTTGAGATCAGATAACTGAAGAAACATATCTTTTGACTCTGTTTTTCCATTGGATTGACATTATCCTTTGTTTGGCAACTTTCAGCAGGCAGCAGCTAATTTTTACTTGGTTTCTTATAATTAATAATGTGAAGGAAAATCAATTACACATAGTGCTATAAAGATCATAAAAGTACACGCACTCTGATCATAAATCTCACCTATTTCTTTGGATTACAGGTTTGGGATGGAAAGATATTCTCCGAGTGTTTTGGAGACATATATCCTTGTTATTTTTTAAGGTGTTGGTCTTGGTTCATGAATAGATACAACATTGAAAATTGTTTATGTGAATTGCTTTTCCTTAATAACCCCTACGGTCTTAGGTTTCGGGGTGAACATAGTGACTATTATTATGATTACGGTGCTTGGAATTACTCAGAAGAGAAGCCAAGGAATTCCAAGATCAGATTCCCAGGTATTGTTATGATCTTCACATTGTAAAATTTTTCATGGAAAATTTGTATCATTTTTAAATGAGTTTTCTTTTATATTGTCACAAGTATGACATGCATTGAGTAAATAAAAATCATAGTATTATGATATAGTACACTAGTTAGCTAATGTCTGTGAATAAATCATAGTTGATAATGGTTAGCTTGTTAGTACTTATCTGAGGAAATTTCTGATATGCTAATTCATTTGCAATGAGTAAACAAACAGACAACAATTTCAGAGAAAATTGTCCTGCTTTTCATACCAGCTGTTGGAGCATGTCTGTCAATCTTGGACATAATTTTGCTTTGGAAAAGACCAGGATATCATAGACTGTTCTATAGCTTTTCTGAGTTGATGGCTTGGGTAAGTTTTTCTAACTTCTAATTGCCAGCTATGTTGTTATAAATTTCTTCGAGAATGTGATTTTTTTTGGGTTCTAAATCGTCACTTCCATCTAATTGTAGATGAATATAATTCTCTTCTCCAAGTGCGGCAGAAGCTATTACATAGTCTGCAACCGTCTCTTATGTTTCTGGTGGATTATGAAACCCCTATTGGGAATCATCCATTTGCTGACAAATTTTCAGTCACAGGTTTTCCTTTTTCTTCTTTTACATTTTTCTTGTGGCATGCCAAGTTTAAATCTGAAAATTAACAATATTTATCCATTTCCTTGCAAATGCTATATTTATGTGCTACATATGAACTATTTTGCATGATTATCATTTCAGGTTTCGATATGCATCATGGAAAGCTTTATTGTTCTCTTGAATTTTATATTTGGTATAGCTATCAATGTGGTCAGGATAAAGAGATTATCTTCCAAAAGAAGGTATATGCTGGCCGGTTATTCTTTACTCAGTCACTTTCTTTCTGAAATATTGGATAAGAAGCATTAGACAAAAATTTCAAGGGAGCAAAAATAACTACTGCTGCCCTTAAACTAATAGATTATGATTGGTTAATGTAGATTGTATGTTTAAATTCAAGCATTAATAGTTTGTGATTCTTGTTGTGATAGCAAGCTTAGTGCACTCATTTAATACTTAGCATATATTTGTGAAAAAAAAAAAAGGTTCTTAGAGTATATTGAGAAGTGCTCACTGAGTCTAGTGCCCTAATTTTAGTTTATTGGAAGATCCACTTCTTTCCAATGATATGGACCTTGAGGAAGGCTCCTGTTCTGATTTTGTAAGTATATGTTGCTCTCTTTTTATTTCAAGTTTCCAAAGTTGATAAAATCTTACACTTTCCTTTTCTGAACCTTCTTCTTTAAGGGGAATTCTTGTAACTTTTGGAATGTGATGACTTTCAAATTCATAAATCCGGTAATGAATCGAGGTGTGGTGAAGCAACTGGACTATGAGGATTTGCTGCAGCTACCTACTGATATGGATCCATCTTCCTGTCATAATATACTTTCAACCTGCTGGCTAGCTCAGCTAAGTAATAATGGTTCAAACCCATCTTTGTTTAGAGCAATCTGTTCTGCATATGGATGGCCATATCTCCTCCTGGGTTTATTGAAAGTACTTTCTCTATACCAATATTTTAATAGAATTCAAGTTTTTCTTCCTTTTTTTTCTTAAAAAAAATAGTAATTTATGTTCTAAAAACAGCTATGATATATTCAAACTTCTTCCAGGTGGTTAATGACTGTATTGGTTTTGTGGGACCATTGCTTCTCAATAGGCTGATTCGGTTTCTTGAACAAGGTCTTGTGCCCTTAATACTTTGTGTTCTTCCATTTTGTTTGCTAAAATGTCTTTTTAGCATTTATTTCTTATTTATTTTCTTACTTGTTATATCTGATTGTAAAATCAAGTTATAATATAAATTGTTGGCATGGTGTCTATTCTGTTAACCTTACAGGTTCGGAGGATTTGGATGGCTATTTACTTGCAGTGTCATTGGGTCTTGCATCTATCATTAAGTAAGTATTTCGGCTCTTGTATTTAAATAGCTATATGCTTCTTGTGCTTCATGGTTTTTGGCGTTACTCTGGTTTGCTTTGTTGAAGTTGTATCTGTAAATAGTATATTTAAACTTTGGTAATTCTATTTGTCTTTTTACTATTACTATCTAGTAAAAGATTGTCCTGTTGGTATAGATCCTTTTTAGACACACAATACACTTTTCATCTTGCCAAGCTGAAGCTAAAGCTGCGGTCTAGTATCATGACTGTAATATATCGAAAGGTATCATGAAATCTATTTACTTCTGTGTTCATAAATGCTGAAATTCATTTCTATTATTAGGCCTATGAGCCTGCTTTTTATATATTGTTTCATGTGTTTCAAGTGCCTATGCGTGAACCTAGCAGAGCGCTCAAGATTCTCTAGTGGGGAAATTCAGACATTTATGTCTGTAGATGCTGACCGAACTGTCAACTTGTGTAATAGTTTCCATGATATGTGGAGGTATTCTCTTAACTTTGAATTTTTTCGTGTTAAACTGTTACAAAATACTCATTTTAATATTATCTCCAGAAATCTCTGTAGTCCAATATGGTTATTCTGTTCCGACCAAGATATCCTTATTTTTGTAGACAAAATTATAGGTGTTTAAGGTTGAAGAGCTAACTTGAATTTTTTTTTTCTTTTATTTATTAAGGGTATAACCTATGTTCCATGCTTTAAACTATGCTTGTCTTTAATGTATCTTTTCTAGATTTTAGTCCGAGGTTGTTAAAATCTAAAGTTTAATCTATAGTTGTATTTGATAGTATTTATTCTGACTAGAAGTCTTTCTCTAAATCTGTTATTTTTAGTGCCATAAGATATAATATCTGTTATATAGATCCTGTGGTTTTATTTCTTTCAGCCTGCCTTTACAAATTGGATTGGCGCTTTACCTTTTGTATACTCAAGTCAAATTTGCATTTGTTTCTGGGATAGCAATAACCATTTTACTGATACCAGGTAAAAATATAAATATGTTTATTTCTACCAAAACACTACCGTTTGTTTTAATGCTAAATTCTGATACATGCAGTGAACAAATGGATAGCAAAATTGATTGCAAGTGCCACTGAGAAAATGATGAAACAAAAGGATGAAAGGTATCAATACATTTATTTTCTTCCATATGGCTTTGCAGTGGGTGATAAAAATGTCTATTTGCATTCTGAGAATGTTTCTTGTCTCAGGATACAGAGGACAGGAGAACTTTTAAGTTATATTCGCACTTTAAAGATGTATGGATGGGAACTTCTTTTTTCTGGTTGGTTGATGGAGACGAGATCATCAGAAGTGAAACACTTAGCAGTATGAATTTTAAATGTCCTGATTTTATTTATTTTGAGATGAAATTTTAACAAGATTCTTGAAAACCCCCCAATGAGTGTATCAAAGTACAAAAGAATTACACATAGAAGAGCTCTCAATTGAACACATAACAAAGTTTTACAGTTTGGCTTCCTAGGCTTAATAATATTACAATAAAAGAAATTAATTTCCTTTTGCTTTCATGTTGTTTTGGTGTTTGTTTAGGGGGAGTGCTTATTCTCCCTTAGTGTAATTCTCTTTATTTCTATAAATAAATTCTTTCCATATCGAAAACAAATTGTAATCATATCATGTTTTACCCTTGTTCTATAGACTAGGAAGTACTTGGATGCCTGGTGTGTGTTCTTTTGGGCTACAACACCAACGCTCTTTTCTCTTTTCACATTCGGACTCTATGCATTGATGGGACATCAACTTGATGCTGCAATGGTATTTTCAAATCCATCTGATCTATTCTTACTGACAGTTTTTGTTCATTTTTCTATTTAATAATTTGGTTCAGAAACGTGATCTGGATAAGAAATCTTGATTGCAGGTATTCACTTGCCTTGCTTTGTTTAACACACTGATTTCACCCCTGAATTCTTTCCCTTGGGTGATTAATGGATTGATTGATGTGAGTCTCTAACATTACATGATTTTTATGAATAAACCTGGCTTGTATGGCCTTATTGCTGATTAGAATGGAAACACTCTTTTGACTTTATTGTAGGCATTTATATCCTCAAGAAGGTTGAGCAGGTTTCTCTCTTGTCCTGAACATAAAGTTAAAGTGGGAGAGACAAGTTCCAGTTCAGTAGCATACCTGAGTAACCATCCTGATTCTTTACAAGGCATGGCTGTCATTGTACAA
>JANHAO010021990.1:0-12342 GCA_026873985.1 Saraca asoca
ATCTCTTAATCTGATTGATATCATCCAAAATGATCTAAGGGCTCGACCCAGTGTTGCCTATACTACAAGTAGTTTAGGTAGCTCAGTTTATAAATTTTCTAATCTTGATTGGATTCGGCACTCAATCACCCAGCCAGCTTGCTATCCTCCATGGGCAAAGGCTAGTCCAACCAGCTTTTGCTACCATGGATAGCCAGCAAGCTTGCTATTCAACCTACAAGCTGCCATGGTAGCTAGCCAGCTTCTCTCCGATGTATTTTGCATTCAAAGTGCAAATCCATTTGGTATTGGTTTGTGAAAAATTTTTGGCCAAAAAAAATTTTCATTTTAGAAAAATTATGCATCATGAAACTTTGATCATAAGCAAACAAATTATAACATGCATATAATCTCCATTATTATTATAACTATCAAATCCTTAGTCATGAATTAATGGAAAACAATATGGGCTCTGATACCACTACTAGGAAAATCAAATCAAAGCATATCAAATATGTCAATCATATGTATCAAGTATGCACAGTGAAAATTTTAAAATTTTTTCAATTCTAGATCATGTTATTTACAAATTAATTTATAAGCAAGGTAAAATTTAAATCAATAGTTTAAATTATACATTCTTAAGAGTTGTCATCAAAATCCTTGATCAAATCTCAACTTGATCTTTTAGCAATTTCACAAACTCTCCAATGAACTCCATGACCAAGTCTCTCAGATTGTCCTCGGGTAACTTGCTCGGATTTGGTCTCTAACACCAATAGTGGTCCACATGAACCAATTTGATCCAAAGCTTCTACTAGGTTCACATAACTTATAAAATAGGAAAATCAATCACTCTACTTAAGAGGTGTAAACTCTCTAAGAAATCACAAATTCACTAGGGCAGGGTTAGTGTTTGAATGCAAACAAGAGTTGAGAAGTGAGATCACAAAGAGAGTTGAAGAGGCAACATGAGTAGTGCATAAGCAAGGGTTGCCCCTTTGTTTGTGTCATCCACTTATAGTTATGCAGCCTTTTAGGCCCAAAGAGTCCGCACCCCTTAACCTAATACTCCTTCTTGTGTGTCCAACAAGCTCAAAAACTTTCCTATAAGTCCAAACTCATAAACTCTCTTTTTTAATCATTCTCTAATTATGTTAATTAATTTAAAATAATTTCTAAGTGAGAAACCATTCCTCTTGTCAAGATCTTCTCCTGTATTAATATAAATGTCCTTCAACATTTAAATATCAACAATAAAAATTTATTACTATTTAATAATTTTAATCTCCATTAGAATTATTAAATCCTTGATTAATTAATACTTCTAATCACATTAGAACACTTAATTAACCATTTCAAATTTTCAAAATGTTTACTCAATTCAACTCTCAAATTCATAACATTTTGCATTCTAACTTCCTTTGACTTTAGATCAAAAAGATTCTATTATGTCTGACCCATTAGGCTTCCATGCATGTTGACAATGAATTCATTTACAAACTTCTACAAACTCAATTGAATTAAAACTCCTTTAATTCAAACACTATTTCTCCAAATTGCTCAAACAAATTCATATATCAACATTAACTTCTAGCAAAGCATCATGACCACCTAAATGCTAGGAATAGATTTGTAGAAATCAAATTTGTCATGACAAGGTGTTAGTGCATAATTCAATCCCTTCTTCTCTTGATATTCAAATTGAACTTAGGTTATCGTTCAAGTATCAACTCTATGAACATCCAATCTATAGTATATGTTTAACCATATGCTATCTCACAATCATTTATACATAAAATTGCTTTTATCTATCAATAATTGATTATACGTAAAACTCCTTTTATGTATCAATCAATACATAAGCCAATGATTTTGATCATAGCACAATTGTCAAAACATCTTTAAAATATCTTTCCTTTGTTACCAAAGATGATGAATTTCATCTTGATCAATTACTACTTTTATATACTTCGTAGTATACCCAAAATTATTAGTATTTACTCTTTAAGAGTGCAAACTTAAAATAAAATCAAAGTACATGACTCCATACATAAGATATTATATTGATCTCAAATCTAAGAATCACTTACACCACCTTTTACTAAGAACTTCGTCGACACATGATAACAATCCATATGGTTTCTTATAACGGGTCAATCCAGCCATATGTTCCATAATAAATAACTATATGTTTGTCCTAATATCTCCATATCTAATAATGTGTAAGATCATTGCATTCTTGCATAAGAATGTGACACTATATATGCTAATTCACTCATGGATAATTGATATCATTTTTCTCAATTATTTCACAACCAAGGATATATTAGAAATTATAATTATATGTACAAATTATCTCATAATTACAATCTCTATTATAATTTATTTGTATACAATCATGTTTTCAAGGACTTTATCCAAAATAGTATACATATATATATGTTTAAAATTAAATTGATAAAGAGGCCAAAACATATATTGAAATATGTTCAAATATGTAGTATCAATGTCATTACAACAATTGTCTGCAGGGCATCTTCATTATCTTTATATTAATAGATTCATTTATTTATTTTTCCATATGTTGCTACATGTGGTAAGTAAATGAAGTTTTAAGTTTCACTTGAGAAAGAAAGGAGAGTAGAAGAATGTTGATTAAGACTACACTTCTATTTCTCTTAAATCACCATAGCAAACTGAGACAACGCACAATCATCATGTAAATCGATAGATGATAATCATATGTAAAAACAATGGCTGCATTTCCGAATTACGCATCCATTACTACATTAAGTGACTTCGAAAAAGCAGTTGATAGTTAGGAGTAAAATCACAATGATACACTTCTGACCAGCCATGTTTAAATTGAGAATATAAGTAGATAATCTAAAGCCTAGAAACAATGCCTCTGGCCAATATACCAAGCACTAAAGTATCCAATTTTTAGTTTCGAACAAATTAATATTTGGTCATTAGTAACATTCATCATACACCAAATAAAAACAATTTTATGGGAACACTCAAAATATTATTCAGGTTGCACCAAAGCTTTCATGACTTAAGCAAATTCTAAGTTCATGATATTTTTTTTTTCATATTGACAGTAAGGAGATTCAAATCTAAGATCTCTAACATACTATCCAAATCTATTACCAATAGATCTTAAATATTTCTTGAAAGCAATTTATCAAACACTTAGATTGCATGCATAGAGAGCATCCAAAAGCCCCAGCAATAGAATGCACCTGGACATAGCCTGTGACTTTCAAATGAAAACATATTGATTTTCACTAAATTACAATTATTTCAGTAGTCTGGAACATATAACTTTTAGGTCAGTATTTTGTAATCCGAACACTAATTTTTTAACGATTCCATTATATCTGTGTATATACTGTGAGTTTAGGACCTATCAATTTAACATCACCAAATGCATCATAATTGATTTAGTAAACACAATTTAAAAAATGAATCATAAATTAATGTTGGACAAACTGATTCCAGATCACACATTTGAAGTTCAGCATGGTCTTAAGCCCAAAATAATCAAAATGCAAAATGGAGTTGATATCAATTTTCATTGCCATTTTTATTACAATAATAGACATTCATTATCTCTTTCTCTTGCATAATGTTTGAAGTACTACAAGGTCAATTATGTCTAACGAAACTTAAAAGAATGCTGAAGTTTTAGAGAAGTGAAAAGTTTAAAATTCAATAAATAGCAACATAAGAAAATAAATGAGAACATATTTTGGAAATCAGGCAAGCAGAAAGATATTATTATCACGGCATATGCAAAACAGTATTGGTTAATACAGCGTTAGTGAAGATTAGGAGGGTACCTTTTCCATATGATCAAACACCACATCATCATAAAGGCACAATTACGTCTGCAAGAATCATAGGATCCTTTGGAGCCCTTAAAATTGGTTACTGTGACAAACTCAGCCCAACCGTACTCCCTTTGTTTCCTCCAGCAGTATCCGCAATACATATTGTAATGTCACCTCGGCAAATAGGATAGGACATTACACACACACACACACACACACAAATATATATATCTCCTCTTAAACACACAAGTCTACTGCAATCCATAGCTAAAAGAAAAGAGGTATAACTCACAGTCAATAAAAGATTAAAATTCTATGTTAAAAGCAAAGTAACAGAAATCTGACATGTGTAAAAGTTATGATTCATTCAAACTAAAATACCAAAAAAAAAATGTTACCTGAATTGGAACATAATATAACTTGATCACACATACATAACAAAGAATGAAAGGAAAGAGAGAACGTAGGAATGATTTACCTTTTATCGTCACCAACAGAATTAGATTCCAATAGAACTAAACAAAAGAATGAAGTTATAACACTGTGTGATTGCCATATTGAATACCATAATCTACTTGTCAAAGAAAGGTTCAAACTTGTAGTAGACCAAGGCCAAGCACAGAGTTTGTGAAAGAATAAACCAAGAGTTTATAACCCTATTATTATATTATATTGCTTGATTATTCATGCAAACTTCTCCAACAAAAACCGCATGCTGGATTCTTAAGACCTCAAAATAGCATATTAGAGTAGTGTACTTTTGATGGAAACCATTGATAGGTCACTGTATAAAAAAAATACAAATGACAAATAAGGCAGGTTTATACCTCTTGTCTCAACAACAATCCACTCTTTCTGCGCTTGTGAAACCACTGACTCTAGCTCAACGGTGTAAAGCCTGCAAAGAACATTATAATCATCATATTTATCAGGAATCAAAAAAATTATCTTCAGTGAGGCAGAATTGTTCAGGGAGCTCTAAATTGATTTTAAAGATATGTTGAAAATATATGTTTTTATGCAGAGTATATTAATGTAGTGTAGAAGCATAATAATAATGCAATTTAAAAGCATAAAAAACATTATGATAATAATATATTACAAGTAATATATATTGCAAATATGAAATTTAACGGATGCAAACCCAAAAAATTAAAAGCTTACAAAATTTATTAATTCTTGAGTATTACATACAAAGGATTTTGAAAGAAAAGAAAATTACCAATATTAAGGAGGAAAGGATATGGTTACAAAGGCCATAGGTTCAATGCTAAAGGGCCTTTATGAGGCTTGGTTTTATCGTGCCCCTGTTTTGAGAATTCTTCTGCTTTTATAGAAGTTAATTGGTACTTCAAACTTGAAATTCTTCTTTATTTTGATTCTGGTGGACTTGACATTTTCTTCAAAACATCTTGAATAGTAATTGAAGAGACTGAAGATACTCGAACAGTATTTTCTATTTTGAATTTATTTTCTATTTTGAATTTCCCCTTTTCACTGAAAGCTTCTTGAATTATTGTATTGAAGGAATCTTGAATAGTTAATGAAAGACTTCACTCTTTTGAAAATAAGACTTTGAGAGAAATTATTGCATCTTTGAAGTGTCAATGAAGGACATCATACTTTGAAATGAGACTTTAAGAGAAATTATTGCATCTTAAAGTCTTGTTGAAAACCAACTGATAAATCAGATCATCCTCATCTTCACTATTATCTTGAAATCCAGCAGATTAAGTATAATACCAACAAAATCTTCTTAGTTTTTGAATTGATTCATACTAATTTTAGACCAAACTACTTGATTC
Source organism: Saraca asoca (assembly GCA_026873985.1). Lineage (NCBI taxonomy): Eukaryota > Viridiplantae > Streptophyta > Magnoliopsida > Fabales > Fabaceae > Saraca > Saraca asoca. Next base: position 5,624 of record JANHAO010021990.1, read on the forward strand.
TTTAGTAACTTCATAATTGAAAGGAATTTTAGGAAAGTAAGCTTCATATGTTCTAATTCATTGATAATCATATGCTCCCAATATTCAAAGACTTAAATGAGGAGTTTCAGAATATAAGTCACAAGCTTTTACTCTTGCTCTGGCTTTTAGTAATTATTCTTGAATAGGTTTTGTACAATGCCATGGGTACTCATCATCTTTATATAATTTTGGTTTATTTTTAGGATATGAAGATATTCTAATACAGTGTTGAGCTAGAATAAGTTTTCCTAATGGAGTCCATTCAGGAAATACACTTTGAATATCGAGTTGACCATTTGAGTGCATGCAAATTTTTTAAGGAAAGCACTTATTACATGGAATTCTATTTTTCTAGCAAAATCTTTGATTTGAACAAGATTCAAAATGATGACTTGATGAAGATGTTTGTAATCAAACAACATTCTTGGAGTTATGATCATGCATATGTTTTGATTAGTAGTGCAAGTATTGTGAAATAGTTAAAGCTATAAGGCTACAATAGGTATACTTTATTTGAGTTGACAAAGGCATAATGCACATTGAAGAGGAATTGCTATGCAATTAGGATCAATTTTTAGACATGGAACCTTGTCCTTTTCAAGGTACATAGTCACTCTCCCAAGAGATCATCATTCTAGGAGATGCTTTATTAGCTATCAAGGACAAAAATTTAAAAAGAAATTGTTGAAAATCTTAGGCCAACTTTTAAGCTTTTTAATAAATTGCTTCTTTCAATTCCTGAAAGAAAAATTTTGGACAAACTGAATAAGACAAGGGAGACATGATTCTTAAAGGATTTGAAAAAAGTTTCTGACCAAATTGATTCTTTTAAATTTTGAGAATCAATTAGAAATTTTTTACTTCTGCTTTGAAATTTTGAAAGGTTTGATTGAATATTATCAAAATTATTCAAATAGGATTTCCAAGGAGTGTATGAGGGTGAAAATCCTTCTTGATTCATGATGATCCCTATAAGAATTCTATGGTAAGAAAATCTGGAAAGGAATTTTGATCTCTTTAATAAATTCAATATCAAAATCAAAGCAGGCTAAAATTACTTGTCATCTTGCAAATATTTGTTTTAAAACTAAATTTTAAACATTATTTTGCAAAACATCTTTTACAGCTTTACAATCAATTCTTAACAAAAACCTTTTATTGATTAAATCATTTTGAAACTTGGTGATGCATAATACTATATATAATAATTTATTTTTTATAGTAGAATATTTCTTTTGAGATTCGATCTAATATCTTCAATAATATCTAACTACTTGTCCTTTTAACTCTTGCTATTTGAGAACTACTCCATACCCTATCTCAGAAGCATATATTTCTACAATTATAAAGGTTTGAAGGTTGAGTATTCTTAAACATGGAAGTTGATAGACTATAGACTTGATTCTTCTAATTGCCTCAGCCATCTCTTGATTCCACACTAGTGGATCATTTTTGAGTCTTCTAAAAAGTGGTTTACTAATATGGCTAATTTTTGGAATAAAATCTACTACATAATTAAGGTATCCTAAAAATCTTTGAGGTGGAGTTTTATCTTTCATTTCATCTAAAAATTTATTGTGAAATTCTATTGCTTTGCTTATTGGAGTTATAGTCCTTTGATATATATCATGTCCTAAAAATTTTACTCTTGTTTGAAATAATTTCATTTTCTTTTAGGGGACAACTATTCCAATTCTTTTGATAACATCAAAAAAAAATATCTTCAAATATTTAAAATATTGATCTATTGAATTTGAAAAGACTAAAACATCATCTATGTAGATGATTAAGAAATGAATATATGGATTTAAAATGTCATTCGTCATATTTTGAAATTCTTAGGAAACATTTTTTAGTTCAAAAGGGCATCACGTTCCACTTGTAATGACCAAAGAGTGAAGTAAATAAAGTTTTTTATCTAACTTCTTCTTTAATTTAAATTTGTCAAAATCCTAATTTCATATCAAATTTTGAAAATATTGTTGCTCAATAAAGTTTTCCTAGTAAATCCTTTTTATTTGAAATTGGATATCATATCCGTTGAAGAACTTTATTGAGTAGTTTATAATTGATTATTAATCTTGATGCACCTCTTTCTATTTCTACTTGATTTTAAACATAAAAAGCAAAACAATTCTAAAGAGATTTACTGGATCTTATTAATTGTTTATCTAATAAATCTTACATTTCTTTTTTACAATAATTTAATAATTCTTCTTTCATATAAATTGGCCTTACTTTGGTAGGAATTTTTTCTCTTTATAATCTTTTTCATAAGGTAAAGAGATCATATGTTGCTTCCTATCCCAAAAAGCATTTGGGTTTTCAAGATAATATTTTGATTTCTTCAATTTTCTATTGATTTTGAGGACTTCTTAATTTTTATTCTATTCTTTTATAATAAACCTTGTTTTGAAGATCATAAATAAAATTTTCTTTTCTTTTTATCATGTTGATAGAAAATATCTCATTTTCTTAAATAATATTGATATCTTTGGCTATTGGTGGTAGGGAAAATTCAAAACATATATTTTTAAATTTTAAAGAATGAATTCTCTATGTGGTGACTATAAAGGGATATATTTATATAAGGAAAGAGGCTCTTAAAATTATTGATTCATTCATATTTTTTATCAAATAAAAGTGTTTTTGAAGCAAATTTCTTGTTGACAAACTTGTGCATTTTCTAAATTAGAATTAATTTTCATTTAAGTTCCATTTGCACTTCTTAATGATTATTTAGTTTTTTGGTAATATTTTATATGTATTAAGGCCTCCTAAATACAATTCATATCTGTTAAAGGCGTATTTTGGTACGAGAGAAAATGGGCTAACGAGGCCCCAGACGGGGACAAAGTCTAAACAAGAGAGGTTGATAACTCTATGAAAATAGAGTTATCTTAATGGTTTCTAGACTTAAATTATTGAAGTATGAGAGTGACTTTTATAAATCAATCTTTATTATTAGTTATTTTGCCTAAAGTGGTTTTATTGATTTATTTGTGAAAATTTTAGATTTGTTAATGGAGGAATTGAATTGAATTGATGATGTTTGTTTGCAAATGTTTAAGTCCTAATTGTGGCTGAAAAAAGAGAATAAAAAAGGAGGAATTAAAGAGAGAAGGTAGCTATTATAGTATTTTAACTTTTTACCAGCTATAATTTTATGTTGAGTAGGGACTAGCTTTATTATGGAGGGCAAAAAATTCTGATTAGAAGGCAACAGCAGGGTGTGGCACGTCAGCTAGAGTTTTGAATAGATTATGCCCATCTTTGGGCTCAAAAAAATAACCCCAACAGAGGTAGTAAAGAAGCACGTGAGCTAGGGAATATTCTGCCATTTTTGGGTGCTGAAAACCCTAGAGAGGAGAGGCAATTGGCAAGAGAAACATTAGCAAACCCAGAAAAAGAAAGAAAAAAATTCTGGACAGTAGTAGAGGAAGCAGGAGAGGAAGGCACAGAAATGTAGAAGTGATGCAAGGGAGAGAAGGCTTTCAAATTTGAACTTCTTTCTTTCCTTTTCATCCTTTTTCTCTTGCTATTTCTTAATTTAGTGAACAATGAATGCTTTGTATTTTAGAGTAATTATAGATTTGAACATAAGCTAAATTTATTTTAGTTAGGATTGATGATGAACTTTAATCTTGTAATGAAATCCTAGACTGTTATTTGTGATGCTGAGTAAATCTTCCCTTTTCATTTCAAGTATGCTAATTTTCCATTCTCATTGTTGATTGGCCATTAATGATAGGATATAGAAATAAGTTCAGGTTTGGAAAGATTGAGGTTATTGAACATAGCTTGAATGATGCAAGTTCAACTTTTATATATTGTTGATTTGTAGATACTATAAGAATATATTATTTACCTTGCAAAATCCAAGGGAACTGGTGCTGAAAATTGTACTCTAAAATCTGGATTAGCATAGGAATATGTATAATCTAATTTAAGAGCTCTAAACATGTTAGAATTGGGAAATTTGCATGTGCTGTCATGAAGTTCTAATTTACTAGGAAATTTGTTGTAGTATTACTCTAGCAACTAGGCAGAAATTACATGTTAAAAAGATTCATCAATCTTAACTAGTTATTTCACATATTAATCCATTTTTGGGAGATTCAATAGCTCTTTTCTTGACTTAGTAGTGGTGTAGTTCAACAGTGTCTTTTTGTGCTCTTAATCATCTTAGTTAGCCTAGAGAAATTATTGTTTGCTTCTTTTAAATTTTTACATTTAGTTTGCAAGAATTTCAATCCCTGTGGAGATGATATTCACTTACTCTATATTACTTGTTTGACTGCGTGCACTTGCGTATTTAAGTGATTAAACATCACACACATGAACAAGTTTTTTGGCACCATTGCCGGGGATTGATATTTGCGTAACTTTTTGTAGAAATTCCTTGTTCTATATATAATCTCTTTTATTTTCACTTGTTGTAGGTGTCTTGCTTATCATTAAATTTAGTGCATGAGTGGATAGCAAGAACCTAAATTAATTCCTTTGGACCCTGAGATTGAATGTACACTTAGAAGAAGAAGAAGAAGAGAACAACACAGTTTAGCAAGAGCTGAAGAAATGGCTAAGGAAGCAAATGACAGAATTGTTGATGACAGAGACAAAGCTATAAGTGAATATGTTGTCCCTCTTCTTCATGGATTGAATCCTAACATTGTTCAACCACAAATTCAAGAATAGCAGTTTAAGTTGAAGCCTGTGATGTTCCAAATGCTCCAAACAATGGGGCAGTTTAGTGGGATGCCAATAGAAGATCCCCATCTTCATCTTCGGTTGTTCATAGAAGTGTGTGATTCATTCAAGATGCAAGAAGTCATCAAAGAAGCTTTAAGATTGAAGTTGCTCCCCTACTCTTTGAGAGATAGAGCAAGAGCTTGGTTGAACTCATTACCTCTTGATTCATTGACCACTTGGAATGAAGTAGCTGAGAAGTTCTTGATGAAGTATTTCCCCTCAACAAAGAATGTTAAGCTTCAAAATGATATTACTTCTTTCCAACAATTGGATGGGGGTGTCATTGTATGAAGCATAGGAATGTTTCAAGGAATTGCTAAGGAAGTGCCCACATCATGGGATTCCTCATTGGATTCAAATGGAGACATGCTATAATGGTCTCGATGCTCAAACTCAAACCATAGTTGATGCTTCTGCAAATGGTGCTCTTCTGGCAAAGTCCTATAATGAAGCTTATGAGATTTTGGAGAGGATGGCCAACAACAATTATTAATGGCCAATGGAGAGATTGAATACTGGAAGAAAAGTTACTGGTGTTCATGAGATGGATGCAGTAACAGCTTTAACAGCTCAAATTTTTTCACTCTCCAACATTTTGAAGTCAATGAGTTCAGCTACAGGGTCACAAATGGGAAATGTAGCTGAAGTTTCTTGTGTTTCTTATGGTGAAGGACATTCATTTGAGAGTTGCCCATCTAATCCAACATCAGTTAATTATGTTTGCAACCTCAACCGGAACAACAACCCACACTTAAATACCTACAATCCAGGGTGGAGGCAACATCCAAACTTTTCTTGGAGCAATCAAAGAGCAAGTTCATCTAATATGCCAATTAGACTAACCTGCCCATCAGGTTTTCAACAGCACAAAATAACAATCTCATGAACAATCTAGTTCCATTGAGAGCTTATTGAAGGAGTACGTAGCAAAGAATGATGCCATCATTCAAAGTCAGTATGCAATGATTCAAAGTCAAGCTATTTCTTTGAGAAATCTAGAGAATCAAGTGAGACAATTGGCCAATGCACTAAATAATAGAGCCTAAGGTGCATTGCCAAGTGACATAGAAAATCCAAGATATGAGGGTAAGGAGCACTACAAAGCAATCACATTAAGGAGTAGAAAGGAGTTAGAACAGCCCACTACATGTCCAAAATGCCAAAAAGAGCCCACTTCAATCCAACGTGAAAAAGAGAAAGAAGATGGAACAGAAAATGTTGAAACACAGAAATCTAATGATGCCTAGTATGCTACATCATCGACATAACAAGGAAGAGCAAAATAGAAAAATGATAGACCACCACTACCTTTTCCTCAATGATTCCAGAAGCAGCAGCAAGATAAGCAATTCAACAAATTCCTTAATGTCTTGAAGCAACTCCACATTAACATTCCACTTGTAGAAGCACTTGAGCAAATGCCCAACTATGTGAAATTCATGAAAGATATCTTATCCAAGAAAAGAAGGTTGAGAGAATTTGAAATAGTGGCCCTTACTCAAGAATGCAGCTCTGTTCTTCAGAGAAAGCTTCCTTAAAAGTTGAAAGATCCAGGGAGCTTTACAATACCATGTTCTATTGGTAATACTTATTATGGAAGAGCTTTGTGTGATTTGGGTGCAAGCATTAATTTGATGCCTGTGTCAATCTTCAAGAAGTTAGGAATTGTGGAAGCAAGGCCCACCACAGTCACACTTCAACTAGCAGACAAATCTTTTGCATATTCGGAAGGAAAAATTGAAAATGTGCTAGTTCAAGTTAAAAAGTTCATTTTTCCTATGGATTTCATTATGCTCAACTATGAGGCAGACAAGGAAGTTTCAATCATTCTTGGAAGACCATTTCTAGCCATTGGAAAAAATCTCATAGATGTGTAGAAAGGAGAACTTACAATGAGAGTTCATGATCAACAAGTAACATTCAATGTGTTCAATGCCATGCATTTC
>JANHAO010021991.1:0-12339 GCA_026873985.1 Saraca asoca
TATGACAATCTTTCAGCCATTGCAATAACAAAAAATCCTACTCTACATGGAAGAACCAAACACATTGACTTGAGGTTCCATTTTACAAGAGATTTAGTAGCTGATAAATTAATTTCTTTGAAGCATTGTAGCATAGGTGAACAAGTAGCAGACATGTTTACAAAAGCTCTCCCTACTCAGAGACACGTTTATTTGAGATCTTTACTTGGAGTGTGCAACTTTGAATCAAGGGGGAGTATTGAGATGTGATTAAAAGTTGCATATGTTAGGTAGTGTTTTTGACTTAGTCAAGTAGTTGTTATTTAGTTCCTTGAGTTTCTGAAGTAGTGGATCCATAATAGTTAGTTGTGGTTGAAAAATAAGCATTCTATTTTAATTTTATTTCTTGTTTGTTATGTTGAAGTGTAAGCTTAGAAATTAGGCACTATGATTATCCATTAAGGAGAGCAATAAAACAAAAAGAACATTGGCCATCTTCTCTTTTCTCTATACTGCACTTTATATATTTTTTTTCTCTTCTTCCCCAATAGAGACATGTAGGGATTAACAATAACTCTTTGAATCCTCTGGCCTATGCAAACTTTGATATTGATGGCAAAGAAGGCAAGCTGGGCATGCTTTAATAACTTACAATGCTTTTATCAAAACCTTAAGTGTGTTCTGGTCCTTCAATGGAAGTGGTATGACTTTTGTGCCAAATAATTCTTTGTCTCAAACAATTGACCTCATGACAATTCTACCTAAATGGGTCACAATTGGATTCTCAGCCACTACGGGCAGTTTTGTAGAATGACATGCCATTCAATCGTGGGAATTCAGTTCAACTTTGAACTCCTCAACAGTATTTGAAAAAGCAAACCAAACATCAAAAAAGTTGTAGTAATCACAGGAACTTGTTCGTTTGCTTTAATGCTGATTGTAGCCTACCTTTGTTGGCTATTCATAAAAAAGAGGAAAAGAAGCAATAATGATGATAAAACAAGATAGAAGTGATCCGTCGAGTATGCTCAAATGCCTAAGTCAATATTTGAGAAAAATTTCATTAAGTATGTAGAAGACAATCCAAGAAAAGGAACATTTGTGGATATATATATAGGTGTCAGACGTGCCAATTAGCTTATTTCTAGGTGAATAAGCTATTATCACATGTCTACAATGCATTAGTAATGTTAGTGAGAATCTCGCTAAACAGTTGATGGTGTCATATTATTCATGCAGACTTGATCATGCTTTCTGACATGTGTTGGTTGAACAGTTAGTAAGCTTATACCTTAAGCCATTCCACCTAGGGGAGTGATCAATCGATAAGAGGTAGCTCAAGCCAAAATGTTGATCCCTTGTTTAGTCTTGGCCAATCGACCATTAGTCGAATGTCTAAAAATCATTGGTTATTTTGGGCTATGTCATTTGCCACCTTCCCTTTTGACAGGTGATGTTACTAACCTTCTGTTTTGGTTTCCTAGGCTAGTCATCTTTTACACTATCAACAATGATGGTTTAATGTCTCGAGAAGCCTTGGGACTTAGAATAGTTACATTGGCATCACAAATCACCATCTGGGTTGTCCATCTGATCACTCCCTAGCCATTGGATTCGTCTTGCTTCACCTATAGAAACCCTTCTTTCCTAGAGTCACTTCTGCTTTTGCTTCTAGCTCTCCAACCCAACTCTACTGTCACCGCTCCTAACTCCTTTCCTTAGTGATAGTTTCTCATATTCTGACCTCAACACCATAGTTTTCTACAAGTAACTTCTTATCCTTACTCTTGTGAAGTTTTTTATTTTGTTTTTATGGCATGTTTATTCTCTTTATTAGTGCATTAAGCCGACTATGGTGGTTCCTATTAATGGCTATACCTTGATTCTCTCTTTTGTCTTTTCTTATGTCTCTCCTCCTTCTCTTAATTTTCTTTGTGACCTTCCTTCTCCCTTTGACCACCCTTGTTCGAACATCCTTCCCTTTTTTCATTCCACTTGTTATGACAATACTTGTTTTGTTTGAAAGTGGCCTTTATCATTGTCCTCCTCCTCTTCATGTCTGGTAGATTAGGTGACCCCATCAACCTACCATCATCCAACTTTAACTCCTCTTCGACCGGCATAGGAAGATATCCTGTGATAACAACCTACAAGCCTAATACACTTTAACAATGCATAAATCCCATTACTTAAAGAAAGATAATAATTGAAAATCCGTTTAAAATGTTTAAAAATTCATTTTCACTAAAGAAAAGGTTTTATCAAAATTTTGACAAAATCTCCTCTATTTTTCATACTTTTCCAGAGTCACGTGCCCTTCTAACAACATGTAAAAATAGTTTCAAAGATTCTCACATATTTACCAGATACCAAAACAATTACAATAATTCAAGACCAACTTTACACATGCATACATAGACTTTACAACTACCAATTGAATATCCTAGCTTTATGTATTCAGTTCTCATCCTGAAATCTTTGTGATATACGGTAAACCTGAAACTAAATTTTTTTTTTCAAGAAAACATAATGAGTTTCAATGAAACCTGGTAAGTAAATCGTTTACTCCAAATACTATTTATATTACATGGCACAAATACAATTTTAATAAAATATACTAATTTATAGTTCAACCAATTTAGGCTACTAACTTATTAGGTATAACAACTATGAATTTATATGGCAGTAACCTCAACCGGTAATTAAATAATTATACTCATAATGAATTTGTATATAAAGGGTTATTAATTATTCAATGCAATCAATATGAAGAAGTACCATTGGTAATTTCCAATCACATCAATTTAAAGTCTAAGTATATAAGAAAACTATCACTTTCATAGTCATAATCAATAAATAAGAATGGCTTACTGTCATTCTTTGGCAAATAGAGACATTTTAATCAAATTAACACATTCTATTTGCATAAAGCATTCAAGTCAAACACTTTCAATTCAATCACTTGAAGGCATATAAATGAATTGAGAGTTGGATACATGAGCAAGTTTCTTTAGGCAACTAACCATTTAGTTTATAAATCAATATTAGAGCTCTAATCGCCTTATCCCTCTAACAATTATTCTCCCCCTTATCTCTCCAATAGATTTCATGGCCATATCGATATCAGTGTACATATTTTAAAAAAAATGCTTTTGGAGGTTCCTTAAAGAAATTGCTCCATGAATCCAATTTTCAATCCACGTATAACTCATCAAAACACACACACCAAAATAAATTCAATGATCATGTCCACATTCATTTAACTATGCATTTATTACACCAACATTCATTTCCTTATTTAAGAGGCCATTCCAAATTTATTTTATATTTGTTAGTTTCTTAAGGAATCTTTCAAGGATCCTTTATTGTCAATTCACACCCATATTCAATACAATGCTATCATTCCATTAACTAATCATCCAACTCACATAATTCCATATTTTAAAGGCATTCCAAACAAAACATGTGCATGATTACCATTCATTTATACATGTTCAATAAACATTACGACGTAATACATAAATTCGAAAGAAATTCATATAATGTTTAATCAAATATCATCACCAAAGATGTCTAAACTCACATTTCTATGTGCCAGTTTAATAAATAAACATTAATAAAAAAAATGGGTTACTTACTTACAAGGCTAACACTTAGTTGGTTTCAAGAGATCATTCCATTTAAAAAAAATTGATATCCAACCAATCCATTTCCCTCCATTTCCACTTTTGGGCAAATATACATTCTTCCATTCACACCTATTAGTACCACATTTTTGGATGCTCAACTTAAAATTTCAAAGTTATTATCCAATGAGTCAATTTGGAATCTCCTATTGCATACTCATCCATAAACACATTCCTAACCCAATCAAACCCTTTCTAGTTATAATATTATTCCAATGAAAATATTCAATTTGCACAAAACAGCTAAAGTAATTTCAATATATCCATAAATTAGCTCAAGTCACAAAACCATATTAATAATAATTAAGATCCTAACTTGCTAAGGTGACCCATAGATTAACTTAACACTCTTAGGTCTTACAATTCTCAGCCTTTACAATACCAAGCACTCACATCAATTATCATTTTCAAAACATAACACTTCAAACTCTTAACATTTGTAAAACCTAACACATATATTACCTATCACATGTCAAACACCGCATTGACATTTCAGCCCCTCAGTATAATTCCTCCATGTCATTTCTTCTAATATTCAAAGATCACAAATTACCCCATTTGGCATCTCCAACCATTTACCCCTTTCTTCTTCTTTTTCTTTTTTAACTTCATGACTAATAAACACAACTAGATTTTTCCACTATAATAATTTATATTATTTGATTTAATTATACCCCAATCTAGCAAAGTTTATAGTACAAGCACACACACCAGCCCAAAAGCTCTAATTCATCAAGTTAGCAAGTCACTTTAAGTATCCAACTATTTTAATCACTTCCAAAGTGGGTTATTCCTATAAAGCCCTTTTATTATTATTTATTTTTATTATTTTTTATAGGTATACTCTACCTATAGCTTCCCTCATGGAAGCCTTATTATACATAACCATAACTAACCTATAACTTCAATTTAACATTACCGTAACCATTCACATATATCTCAACACAAAATCATTATCTAACACATACAAATACTACAACAAGTAAACAATTTACTCACCTTTAACAAGCATTTCTCATCCCATAAACTCAGCTAGCTCCCCCTTTTTTTCCAAGGTTGGTTCAGCCAGAACCCAAAGTGACCGAATAGGGCAACAGTCATTGTTAACATTGTGGCTACTGTCCACTGAGCCTCTACTACTATTCGGCACTACTTGACCTCTGGCGATGGTGAATTGGCTTGAATAGAACACCCTTTGCCACTACTAGTTCAGCTGATCCAGCAAACTATTGTTACAGCCAGAGGAAAGGGATGGCAACAGCAAGCTTGGAGTGGCTCTAGTGGGGGGTTTAAAGCAAGCTAATTCTAGCAGCTGGGCACATAACAATGCATTCAAACTACTCAACCAAAAGTATAGTAGCTACTAGTTATGGTAGGAAGCAAGTCAAGGTGGCTCAAACTTCATGCAGTAGCTAGAGGACATGAAGGTTGATTGGGGATGGTGACAGATGCACTGACCGAAGCAGGGAAGAGTCATTGGCACTCTAGGTTGCAAACCCTTAGAGGCAAAGCCATCGTGTAGACCTAACTATTCTATGGCACAGGATGGTGGTCTGATAGTTGCTTTTGGTTTTGCCACCCTCTATTACTCAGTCCAAATAGTAAGGAGTTCAGCTTTGTCTGAAGCTCGTGCTCACACCAGCTATAACAGCAAAGACTGACCTAAATGTCGATAAGGAGGAAATTTGCTTGCTTGCTATTGCCGATTCACTACAAATTGAATCAAAAAGAAAATGGCTAAGAAGAAGATGCTACTATATGGTCTTTTGCTTCAATGTTATAGAGAAAATAAAAAAGAAAAGTAGTTGTGCAAAGGTTTTTAGGGATGAAGAGATGAAGACGAAGCTAGGTCTATTGCTTATGCTTCTCGGCCAGTTAGAAATAAGTAAGAAGCTCCTAAAACAACATAGTTTTACATTTACAGGGGGCTAATAGTTTTACATTTACAGGGGGCTAATATGTTAAGCTGTAATGCATCCCTTCTTTGGACAAAAATGCCCTTAAGGCTAGCTCAATTAGAAGTAACTATTGTCTACACTTCTGGGTTTTATTGTTTTAGAAAAAAAAAAGGAAAAACCAGTATGGCAAAGTATATGTTGATTAAAAAAATATATCAATAATAATATGCTTATAATTTTAAATCATAATCACAAAAGCTTATACTCACCATTATTCAGGGAAGGGTTAAACACTTGAAAGTATTATCTATTGCTTTGCTCACCTTCTTCGAACAATTATGACCAAACAATTTTGTGACCAACATGGGTAAGAAAGAGTACACCTAATCGATGTTGCTCCAGAAAGTTTATGGGACGTACATTCAAACGTCAAGCGTATAGCTGCCTCACCTAAATGGTAGCACCCGAATGTAATCAGTGAACTTGAAAAGGCCCACATTCAAAAAGAATCTATTGAGGGCATTATTTTCTAGCCTACCTAGGAGGACAATCAGGCCTGTAGCTATGATACTTCCCACATTATTATGTTTTATAGGGATGTAATCAATCATCTGCATGCCTGCCCTCCTTTCTCCACCCTACAAAAGAACATTCTATAGGGTGTGAATGTTTGCCCTTCATAGCTGACTTGGAATGCCTGGGCCTTTCTTTGTGTTTTCAAGTTCCTAACCTCCAGCTTCCCCTTGTTCCTATCATGGAGTTGCTTTTTTTTCTTTTTCACTTATTCTCAATAGAAAAATAGAGGCTGGGTGCACTTCCTTCAATGACCAAATTGTGTTTTCATCGAAAACATGCTTACTAGCATTTGAACTTGGAAACACTCGTTCTTCAAAATTTGAGCAACTGAGGGATTCCACCCCTTTTTTCTCTAAGAAGGAAACCCAATTTACCCCTCCGAAGGGTCTAAGCCTGTAAAATTGGCTCGAGGGCATTCCTTCAAGGATCTTTCTAAGGTCGACCAAGATCTTGTCATTCAGCTGTTAGCATTAGGATTCTTTGACACTCAATCTATGCTATGTATGTTTCTTCCCTCTTTTCTATCTTATCATTGCTTCACTTTATTTTTCTAACTTCTTTTTGTTATTTATAGATTGCTGGTTGCACAATGAAGTTATAGGAATCCATCGCACAAAAATGTTGGACTGGCATATAGCCAAAATTCATACTCGTGCTCTGGCTAGGCAGAAGCCAATAATGTCTCCCATTATATAGCTCAAACCAAGTCCTTCAACTAAAATAACATGCAGGCCTTCTCCTATCAATCAACCTGAGATTGCTTCCACATGAAGTAAGACATTGTCATTGAATAAGAAAAAGGCATCCTCAGTACAAATTGACAAAGGTATGGAGGAAAGTTCATTTGAGATTCCTGCCCCCACAACCAAAAAGGTCAAAGTGGGGGTCTGGGAGAAACTGGAGCTGATCGCTGCTTTTGAAGGGGATTCCTTGTCATTCGACATTATTGACAGCTTATGGTATAAGAATGCTGATTACGAAGTCTTTTTTTGCCACCACTTGCTCTAGTTAGTAAGGACCATGAAGAAGAGTACTTGTTGGAGCATGGTCCTCTATGTCTCCTAAAGACCATCACTGCTCAAATTATTCGCTCGGCTATGACTCTCTTAGCCATAATGCTACCTTTTCCCCAAAGTGAAAGAAAACTAACTAAGAATGACCCTTCAATTGTGGATAAGCTACATGACAATCTTGAAGGCATGACCAAAGAAGTACCTGATCGAGATCTTAGCATTTCCAATCTAATAAACTGCATTGCCAAGCTTATAAAGGAAATGGATGCCTTGATTTCAAAGGTTGAGCGTGCAGATGTCTTGCAATAACAACATGATAATGTGATCAAAGAGTTAGAGGTCAAATGGCAAGTACAGAAGGATGACAAGCCAACCTTCGAGGACAGGATTGACAAATCCATGAAGGATGCTGAAGACTTGGCTTTTCCCATGATCTGTTTTAGGTTTAAAGGGGTTGTTCATCAAATCCAACATTTTAATCCTAATATAAAGCTTGACCTATCCAAGCTTGACCAAGACAAGACCCTAGATGAAATTTTACAGGGCTCCTCCTAAGGTTAACTTCACACAAGCATTACTAGTAGTTTGCATCTTTTTTTTATAAATGAATTTAGTCGTTTAGCAAATGTAATTAATTTACTTTGTTATCATACCTTTGTGTCTCTAATTTTTCCTCTTTTAATACATTGTTTCCCTTTGCCTTCATCAAGGTGAGTTTCCAATGGGCCCCTGTACTCTATCAAGCAATTATGCTTTTTCTATCTTATTATTTCCTCCAAGCGGCCCCCCACTTAAACTGTGTTGTTATGGCTTATTATTGTTATCTTTTATGTAAAAACCAAGCTGAATGACTATATGAATTCATAATTCTAATATTATTTTTTTTATTGTGTTATGCATAATTGAACGATAATACAACCTTTCTTATTTGCTTAATATTGCTCTTTATGTGCCTTCCACAGCTCCATGACCTTTATTATACTGTTAAAAATGCCTGAATTTTCACTATTCAATTAGTTCGCTTGGAGTTTGTTCGAATGACTTTTTGCAAGACTAGACTTAGCACTCTTGTTAACACCATAGGGCATGTTTATGTTTTTGAGTGTTTTAAGGGATTTTCCCAGACTTTAAATATACTGGGGGTTTATCCAGATCAAAAGATCTGCTTGAGTTTTGGATACACAGGGGGATTTTCTCAAACTGAGGAATCTACTTAAGTTTTAAATGTATTGAAGGATCTACCCAGACCAAAAGATCTATTTAGGTTTTGAACGTACCAAGGGATCTGCTCGAATTTTCAATACACCAAAGGATCTGCTTGGATCGAGGAATCTGCTCTAATTTTAAGTGAACCAAGGCATCTACTCAAATTTTTAAGTCATATATAGTGTGAATATTCACTTTCATTTCATTATGCTAGCTACATGGGATTGCTTTGTGCGACTAGATCTATACATAATAATGTGTTACATTCCATGTTCAAGGAAGAGGTCTCCCCTGTATAGTTTCTAGTAAGTGCCATAAAAGAGGTTCTCTTGTATTATGAATGGCTTTTCCCAAACAACAGCCAATATCCTTTTGACTTAGATCTTTCTCAGTCCATCCACTCTTCATAAAACTAGGTCTTCTTTTGCAAATGCTTTGTTTCTTAATCTTTTGTTTGCCACTTTTGTAAGTTTTGCTTTGTAGCGCTCATTTCATAGTTGAACTTTTTCTCTTGTCTTAATCAATATATCCAACTCTTCTCTCCTTTTTTCCTCATTTCTTTATTGCTTATATTACTCTCTTCGATCAAAGCATTGACCAAGCTCTACTATAAGCATAGCCTCACTTTCGTATATCAGCATGAAAGAGGTTTTGCCAATAGCTAGGTGTATAGTAGTTCTGTATAACCATAGGATGCTTAGCAACTCTTTAACCGATCTTCCTTTTCCCTCATCCAACCTTTTGCATAATCTTTCCAAAATGATTCTATTTGCCAACTCAGCCTGCCCATTTGATTGGAGATGCTCAACAAAAGTATATCTCTGTTTGATTTTCAACCTTCATATTAAGATATGTGAAACTCGTATCACCACAAACAGGTATATAAAAGAGGGTATACCTAAGGCAAAAGTCTTGGAAGTCACTACTGGCAAATTATTTTCTATTATCCAATATGATCATGGTAGGGAAGCCATATATGGACATGAAATGTGCGAGAGCAGTAACCTTTCCATTGAGCATTTACACCTTATTCAATGTAGTTAGGCTTCTTATGCTGATTATGGCCTAACACTTGGATGGATTGGCCTCAATACCGTATTTGGTGATCATAAAAGCCAAAAACTTTCTAACTTTCACCCTAAATGCACATTTCTTCATATTCAACCTCATTTGATACCGTTTTAGTGTTGCCAAAGTCCTTTCAAGATCCTATCAGTGTTACTTTGTGCTTTTTGACTTAATGATCATCTATGTAAACCTCTATATTTCTCTGAACCTATTTTGCAAAAACTTCATTCATTATTCTTTGGTAAGTTGCTCTTACATTTTTTAGACCAAGTAGCATAACCCTATAACAGAATGTCCCTTGATTTGTGATAAACATCATTTTGTCCTCATTTTCAAGGAGTATCTTCAACAGATTATACCCTAAGAAAACATCACCAAAGTTAAGAACTTCGAAACCTACAGCACTATCTACAAGTTGATCAATATTCAAGAGTGGGTATGAGTCTTTAGGATAGGATTTGTTAAGATCCATGAAGTCTACACACATTCGCCATCCTCCTAAAGTTTTTTTCACAAATACTACATTTGCCAATCATGTAGCATGCGAAACTTTTCTAATAAATCTCGCGTTTAACAACTTGTCTACTTCCTCCTTTATTACTTTCTGTCACTCTGGCCCATGGTTTCTCTTTTTCTACTAAATAGGCTTCACACTCAGGTTGATTGAAAGTCTATGGCAAGCTACCTTCATATTGATTCCAGGCATATCTGTCGACTTCCAAGTGAACACCTCAATATAACTTTGTAGGAGTTTTATTAGTTGATCCTAATTTGCCTTCCTCAAGTCTATCCTAATTTTAACTTTCCTTTCATCATTATCTCTAAAAAGCCTCACCTCTTCTACATTAGAATAAGGCTTCGATCGATGAGGATTTTCCTACCAAATATCTAGCAATGTGGAATCAATAATTTGACACTCACCACTCCCTTCAAGTGCTAACTTTGTTCCACTGGTACCTCCTTAAGTTTTTGTCAAACTTTCCAAGTAGCATCTCCAAGCAATTTGTTGATTAGCATATACCTCCCCAATGCCTCCTTTTATTAGGAACTTAATTAGCAAATGGAGGCAGAAATAATAATTCCAGCTTGGTTCAATGATGGTCGCCCCAAGGGAGCGTTACAGGCATAATTTGGGGTGGCCACCACAAAGAATGTAACATCCAGATTTTTCACTACTATTCAGGTTCCTAATGTCAAACTCAAAGTCACTGTCCCCTTTACTTATACTTGTCCTCTTGTGAAACTAACTAGAACACCTATGTAAAGTTTATACATATCCTTAGGAATATTCAAAATATTAGCAGCATGCAAATATAAAATATCAACAGAACTTCCCTAATTAACTAATATTCACTTGACAATGAAGTTGCATAGCAGAGCTAAAATTACCATCAAGTCATCATGATCCTGGTCAATATCCCTAAAATCCTACTCCGTAAAACAAATCGGCTCATAATGTACTCTTTTTCTTTTTCCTTCTACCACTATGACTGCCCTCAAGTGCCTTTTCCTAGCATTGTTAGAAGCTCCTTCCCCAGCAAAACCTCTGATAATCGTCTCCATTGTTCCCAAAATAAGGAATCTACTTCAATTGGCTTATTATCCATTCAACTGGGTTATGGAGAATGCTCTCTTTCTTTGTCTTCGCTCTTCCCTTCCCCTAAATGAAATTTTTTATATTTTGATAGATGACCATGCCTTATAAGTACTTCAATTTTGTCCTTCAAAGTAACGCACTTATTAATAAGGTGTCCATAATCTCAATGGAATTTGCAAAATTTGGACTTATCTATTGGATGTACTTAAGTCATTTCTGCTAAGGGAATTTCATCAACACAGCTGCTTGAACATCTTGCACAATGCTACTGATCAGTGCATTCAACAATTCATACTTGTTAAACTAACCTCGGTGAAACCCTTTATCTCGATCTGAAAGTCTTTCTTTATGAGGCATATTGTTTACCTACACTTGCTTAATCTATTGTCAAGTAAGTTCCACTTCTTCCATATTAATGTACTTTTTGATCGAGCTAAGAGCTTTGAGAAAGATGATAGGGCATTTAGCGAGTGAAAGAGAGAAATGACTTGATCAAAGGCCCCACTACTTTGATGTATAGTTACTCCCTTGTTAAGATCTCAAATTTCTAATGCTAACATATTGAAGTGAGCTAAATATTCTTTGAGGCTATCCTACCGTCCTTGTTGAAAGTTGACCAAAGTGACTAATGTCTTTTGGGTTACTCTACCAGTGGCAAAATGTGTAGAAAAAGCCTCAACTAATTGTCGTAAACTACCAATCGACTGCCTTAGAAAAGTTGTGAACCGGTATAGGCCAACCTTCTTAAGAGTTGTGGAGAAGGCCCTACACATTATAGCATCTAGAGCACCTAACAACAACATTGATGCTTGAAATGCTTCCAAGTGCTCTCATGGATCAATTGTGCTATCGTACAGGTCTATATGGGATGGGGGCTTGAAGTGGGTGGGCAGTGGAGCAGCTATCATAGCCACTAAGAATGGGTTGCTTTCTTCCTAGTAGTAGGACAACTGCCTAGATGTTTGAGTGAGGCCTATGGTGGGGTTCATCAGGTCATATGGTTTATGGGTATGAGTGAGATAGTGGCGGACGTCCATTGTATGTGGCAGAGCAAAGGAAACATTTAGGACTAACTATCCAATTGGTGTTTTCATCTGAAAGGTTTGTATAAACAAGACATTGGAAGTAAAGGATCAGTATGGGTTAGCAATTCCTTGTAGAGGAGCAGTAGGTGTTAGTCTGATAGGTGCCCTAAGGCCAATGTGATTGAACTCTATTGTATCTATGACTATACATTCTGTATTAATTTGATAATAAAGGTTGATTATTCATCTTATATTACTTTCATTGTGCATTGCATGTTAAAGATGAAGTCC
>JANHAO010021992.1:0-12355 GCA_026873985.1 Saraca asoca
TTTCCCTTTTGTATTTTGATTAGCTTGTATCCAAAGCTTTCTGATGTATATCTGCCTCGTTGAGGTCTTTTAATGAATAAAGCTTCAGCTCCTTTCTGCAATTTTTGTTTGTTGTTTTTGTTTCTCATATAAACATTTTAGTCTAAACAATCTGTGTGACTTGTGCATAATGAAGAGATAGCATGAGTTATGGATTAGAGCTATCTCATGCTTGGGCCGATCCTGTGGCCAAATAAATAGACAAGTTAGTATGAGAACTATAAAATGATAAGATAAGTTCACATGAAAGCTACGAAATGATTGAGTTCACATGAGAGCTACGAAATTAATAAGTGAGTGATCTCATGTTTGGGCCGATCTCGTGGCCAAATGAATAAGTTCACATGACAGCTGCAACATAATTGAGTTCACATGAGAGCTGCGAAATTAATAAGTGAGCGATCTTGTGCTTAGGCCGATCTCGTGGCCAAATGAATAAGTTCGCATGAGAGTTGCGACATAATTGAGTTCGCATGAAAGCTACAAAATTAATAAGTGAGCGATCTTGTGGTCGAGGCGATCTTGTGCCTAAATAAAAGGGTGATCGATCTTGTGGTCAGGGCGATCTTGTGCCTAAATAAAAGGGTGCTAGTTAGGCGAATCACCTGCTTGAAGAAAAATTAAAAATCAGTAGTTGTATTCGAAATGTTTACATAATTTACGAAAGAGTACAAAAGTTTAAAAGATTGTCCTAATAGTAGGAGATTGCTCTTGCTTGGTGTTCTGTTGGGATGGTCCAAGCCATTGCCTGGAAGGCTGCACAACGTAGTCATGCAAATGACCTCCCTTAATGAGATCTTCAATAGCGTCTCTCAGCACCCAACACTCTAAGGTGACATGCCCAAACTCATTGTGGTACACGCAAAACTTCCCTTGGTTGAGTCTGGACTTGCTGGGAGTCTTCAAGGGTGGAGGCTTTCCGAAGTCCTCTTTGTCCCTTTCTATTATAAAGATCTTGTCCTGAGTGTCTGACAAGATGTTGTAGGTGCTATGATGACCTAAAAATGGGGGTCGTTCATCCTTGCTCTTCTTAGCGAGCTGGCACTCAAGGCTATCATTCCGGTTCCCATGGTTACTTCTGTTCTTATTTTAAGCCGAGCTACTCGTTTTGATTTTCTATGGATAAAAAGTCTCATCCCATCTGATTTGTTTCACTGCCTGCTCATAAAACTCACCTAGGTTGCCAACTGGGGATTTGTACAAACTCTTGAACAGCTTTTCATCTCTGTGGAGTCCTGCTGAGACAGTAGTCAGGATAGCCTCATCCGAGGGCTACTTAACATTGTTAACCTCACACCTGAAGCTGGCGATATAATCTTTCAGCATTTCATGTTTACCCTGGAAGACTGTGGCAAGATGGCACAGGGGTGCGAGCTACTTCTGCAGTGCTCAATATTGATCAATGAATTTTTCTTGGCATTCCTCCTAATTGCTGATGCTATGAGCTAGGAGGTTCCTGAACCACATTCGAGGAGCTTCACCCAAAGTAGTAGGGAAAATGCGACACCTGACTAAAGGGTTGCAAACTTGCATATCCATCTGGATGTTGAACAGGTCCAGGTGGTTAAGCAGGTCACTATCTCTGTCATACAGTGAAATGACTGGAACTTTGAGCTTGCATAGGAGTGGTTCCTCCACGATCTCTCTAGAAAAGGGAGTTCGCTCCCCAGAGTGACCTTGGTCATTTAGAGCTTAAGGGTGCTCCTCCAAACACTTGACTCTTTGAAGGAGACCTTCCACCATAATATCCAAGCCCCCTAGTCTTTGGCTAGAGACTTGGTGGCTTGGTTCAATGTTCCGGCCATGTAGATGGCGATGTGAAGTCTGCTCCTGGTTAGCTTCATTGGAACGTTCAATCTCGGATGCAGTGGTTTCAGCCCACCCTTGAACATTCTGAGCTTGTGCTTACACTAACGCTATGATTGTTTTACTTAGCTCTCTCATCATGTGCTCAAGTTTCTCCTGACACTGGAGCCAGGTTTGTGGTCCATCGATGCCGTTAGCAGTAAAAGCTAGTTGTACTGAGCTGGCCGAAGGGAAGCCAGTGGTTGCTCTGACAATAGGAGCAGTAGACGAATCCGTTATCGAGACATGGCCATCTGGACGATGGGGTTGTGCATTTGAGGCTCTAGTGGCTCTTCCCTTGGCCATTGTAGTAGGAAACGAACTAGAACAGGTGAGATCCCCACAGACGGTGCCAAAAATGTTGACATTGAATTTTGGTAATGGTCTAAACTCCGGCCAATGAGGGGATTCTTCGAGATCTCTGACCTTTGGCTGGTTCGAATATGATAAATCAGTAAAATATACAAAAAAGGAAGGAATAGTAGAGAAGGAAACACAAGGTTTTTAACATGGTTCGGCCAAATCTAGGTATCACGGGACCCTACATCCACAATAGTGTATTATTATGATGGTATTTTTACAAGGTTACAACACCCAGGTTTTTCTCTTCCTATTTCGGCAAAGTTTCTGCCTCTGTTTTTTTTTTTTATCATCTCTCTTTTTACAGAAGGCTCATTCCTCATATTTATAGAGGAGAGGAGGTTACAATGGTAATTACATATGCAGTAAATATATTACATCAATATTTAATGTACAGGACAAAATATACAGACTAAATCTCCTTTTTTGGCTATTATAGATTGCTTTTTGTATGTGGGCTCCATTTATTCGCTGGGGTAGGGTATGACTTGGTCTTCTATCTAGCGAGCTCTCAGGTCACTGATCACACTTTATTAGCCAGGTTGTCTAATCTATGGGTGTGCCCATTCTTTAGAATGGAGAGGTCGAGCTCGCTCTCTCACTCACGAGCCTAGGTTGACGAGGTCTCTTCACGATGCGACCTGATGATGAGGCAATCTGGATGCTCTTCAAGCTAGTCCTTTTGCCACTCTCGGGCTGCTCGCATGTCTGTTCAGGTCGAACCAATTTTCACATATAACACTATGTTTGGAACCAAACTTTTTTAGAATTCAATTCATTTCATTTCAATAGAAATGATTTCAATTCATTTATAAATAAATTCTAATGTTTGGAAACAATGTCAAAGATAATGATTTCAATTCATTTGCAAATGAATTATTTTGTTTGGAATATGTTGAAAAATGTATGGAATGCAATTAAAGGTTGATTTTGATAGTATCATGGTATATGAATATTATAACGAGAATAAAGTTATTAACATAATATGTGTTTCATGTCAAATGAAATGAATTTAAGTGAAATCTTTAATAAATTTGATGGATTTTATAATGGCACAAATATAATTAAAACAAGAATTGAAAATGAAATCAAATGAAATGAATTCTTCTTTTAATTTAAATCCAAACACCATTTGAAAGAAATTCATTTGAAAATGAAATAAAATCTTATTTTTAGACATTCCATACAAAAGGATAAAGCTCTGTAAACAAAGAGAGAAAACTTTCAAGTGCTTCAAGTAAAAGATTCTTCAACTTTTAAATAAAGGAGAAAACACCAGAAGAATTAACCTTTCTATAGCCAATAGGATAAAATCTCAAGTCCTTCCATCAAATGAGTTTTTAAGTCTTCCAGGGAAAAGTGAAAAGAGAGAAACAAAAAGGCATCTAGAAAAGACTAGTAGAAAGTCTTTTGGACAAAAGCCATCCAAGCAAAAGTTTTCTAAGCGAAAGCCTTTCGAGTGGAAGTCTTTCGGGCAAAAGTCTTCCTAACAAAAGCCTTTCGAGTGATAGTCTTCTAGGTGAAATCCTTCTGAGTGAAAGTTTTCCAAGCTTTAAAAAATCAAGTACAAAGCTTTATTCTTCAACAAATCAAGAATAAAAGCTTTTATAATCAAAAGTGCTTTTAGTAGCCAAAGACTTTAAGAAATTAAGCAAAAAACTTTATTATTTAATAAATCAAAAATAAAAGCTTTTATAACAAAAAATGTTTCTAAGAGTAAAAGAGTTCAAGAAATTAACTGAAGCCTTCAAGATGATAACTCCAAGTCTCCCATTAAAGTAATAGATAAAGTACAAAGGCCCTCTTCTTCATTAAATTGAAAAGACAATCCAAGTTCAAGTTGAAGGAGGAGATCAAGCCCAAAGGCCCTCACATTTGACAAAATTAACAAGTTAATCAAAGGATTACAAGAGAGAAAATTTCTACATATTAAGGAATCAAAATTGTAATTTATTTATCATATATTTTGTGTAATTTAATACACAAAATTTATATGTACAAATTTCTGGTACGCTTAGTGGGACATTCTCTTCCTTTCATCTTTCTTGTCAAAAAGAAAGTTTAAACCCTAAATAAAAAACTCAAATCTCAAATTCAAAACACCAAAATTTTGGCCATGAAAAACATGGAAAACATGTATGTGTTTATGGAAGATCTTGATAGTACTGGAGGTGGAACTCCATTTGCTACTAGATCAAAGACCAAGGTTGTAAAAACTACACTAGTGCCTCCTTTGGCAAAGTTTTCCAACCATGGAAAAAAGAAGGTTGTTGATTTCAAAAAGACAAGTGATAAGTTATTCATCCACAAAGATGGAAAGCAATATGTCATTCTCGACATCAGACTCAAGTGCAAAGTCAAAAACTACTTCCAAGTCCCTAAATAAGAGGTGGGCTAATCAAACCTTTGACGAATTAGCAAATTTCATGCCAATTAAGACCGTGGAAGGTGAATCCATGGTCAACCATTTTCAAGAAATAGCTTAAGCCATTAAAAAAAATTAACAAAGATTTCCAAAGAAAAATATTAGCAAATTAAGGCTCTTTTGACTCAATTGAAACAACAAACTACTTCAGGGGTAGACTCTTCTAACTCTGAGGGACATAAAACTCTTCCTAAGAAGGATGGGCTAAAATCCTTGGAATAAAAACAAAAGAAAGAGCAACAAGACTAGAAGGCTATTCAAGATGCTTTTCAAACTTCTAACAATATCTCTGTAGGTTCATTGTCTGACCAGCAACTCCAACACAATATTACAGACATAATTAGAGCCCAATAAGGATGCTCCCCACAATCCTCTTTGGTTTTTGCAAAATCATATTCCTAGAGGATTAATGAGATGTGTATCCTATTGGGATACCAACATCCAAAATTTCAACAATTTGACAGAAAAAGAAATCCAAGGTAGCATGTTGCTCATTTCATTAAAACGTGCAACAATGCTAGAACCTAAAGGAGATCTTCCAATAAATCCGATAAATAGTTGGGACCACCTAGAACCGTAGTTCCTTACACGGCTCTATAACACCCACTCTATAGTTAGTCTTATAGAATTAGCTACAACAAAACAAAGGAAAGATGAGCCCGTCATTGGTTATACTGAACGATGGAGAAATATCATCTTAGATTATAAAGAACCAATTAGCGAAGCATCCTCCATCAACATGTTCAAAGAAGCATTTGGGATTACTTTATAGTCTCAAAGGAAACATGCCATATTCATTTGAGGAATTAGTAGTGAGGGCTCATAACTTAGAAATACAAATCGCAAAGCATGAAACTATTTACCTTTTAACCCTCATTAAAAGAAAGATTTGAAAAGAAACATGAAGAAAGATGGAAAATCCCTAAAAACAAAAGAAGCTATGGTTGTTATAACGACTCGAACTAAAATTTCCACAAATTTTCCCAAAAATAAGTCAACTATTAAACCTAAAACATCCAAAAATCAAAATCAAGACAAGGTTAAACTTACCTTGAAGCAATTGGAAGGAAAAAAATACCCATTCTCTAACTCGAAAGTTCCTAGCATCCTTGAGTAACTGTTGAAACAAAATCTGAATGAGCTTCCAACCTCTAAGCATCCAGAGTAAGACTGACCATCCTAAGTATTACAAATACTATCGGATAGTTAGTCATCCAGTCAAGAAATGCTTCATTCTTAAAGAAATAATCTTAAAAATGTAAAAGGGACAAAAAATAAAGCTTGATTCTAGAAAGGGTACAACTTTTACCAATGTTGTTATAATTAACTTTGGATCATGAGACCTTATTCCAGTTCTAACAGATGTTAAAATATCTTCCAAGAAAAAAAAGGGTATTTTAACCTCTTGACTTTCTAATTCCTACTAGAAGGTGAAGTTCTTGATAAAATTCCAAGTGGATAGTGAAATAGCCATGGACTACGCATATTTAGGAATGCCCAATAAGGCAAACTAGTATGGTCTATCTCTCTATGAGATAATGATGGTTGAGTTAGAAATATGGGAATCATCATTGGAGTAAGAAGATGAGATAAAAGATGACTAGTCAACTTTTGTTAGTAAGAAGAAAAGATAACCAAAGTTGACACAAGTTATCTCTTTCAAGGAAAAGGATATCTTAGGGGCATATCTTTAGGCACCAAGCTTGATAAAGTCCATGTGGCATTATCTTTTGGCACAAAAGAAGGGAAATACCTTTCCATCATGAAAAATGGCATAGGATGGATAGTTATCAAGTCTCAGAGGTAGCAATCACCAAGACATTGCCCATTTAATCAGATCAAACCTCTCTAGATTAAATTCAAGAAGAAAGTATGATGCCCTAAGGTGGAAAAATAATCAAAGAAACAAAAAGTCTCGACCACCGTTGTTAGAAAATGAAGAAATAATCCAATCACCCAAGAAGCTTATTATCTTGGAAGAGTACTTTCTAGAAGGTTTCCTCCTAGAAGGATTGTTACATCATATACAATAGATGTTCTAAGAAATTCTATTTTGAAGAGGAAGATATATCAAAAGCACTTGTTATCTTAATGTAAAAATATGCAAAATGGAATCTATATTCTCGACTAGTTCAAAGAGGGTAAAAGTGAAAATAAAATCTTCAAAGAAGCAATTTCCACGAAGGATGTTGCCACCCTAAAGGAAAAATTAACTTTGCTTATAACTTCTTTTCAAAATTTGGCAATGCCAAATCAACCAATCTAGGAAAACAATAATAACAAAAAGTCAAAATAAGTAGAATGATGTCCAAGAAGACAACTCGATTCGAAAGTGTGAAAGCTATTTGAAAAAATTTAGATATAGACAAGGTGATCCATGAAAACTTAATAACTTAGATCATATTCTGGCCAATAGACAATCTTATGCTATAGTAGGAAATGAAAAAGAACTGCAGGAAAGTGGAGAGCTACCGTAACGCTATTGTCATATATTAGGCTACAAGTTCTTAAAGCCAATTCCCACCTAGATCAAAGTAAGGAAATGTCTTCCAACCCCATAATGATTTAAATTTATGAGGTTAAAAATAGGAAGAATGAGCAAGATGATGTGATTATCCACCTAGCTCCTGAATACTTGAAATCTCCAAAAAAGGCTTTCGTGTTTTCCTAGCTCAGAAATGTCAATATGGAGTTCTATTTTGGAAAGAAAAAGCAAAGTTCTAAAAGACAAAAACTAACATTGTCTATGGTAACCAATATCCATAAAGAAAAGGTGTAGGGAAGTTTACAATACAACTCACAAGTTAGTGCTTCCCATAAAAATCAACTTCAAAGAAAGAGAAAAAAACAAATGCTAAAAGACTTTAACTTATATAAAATTTGCTACTGTAAGCCATGTCACTGTTGATGAGGCTTGGAATGAAGAATTAAATTTCAACGAGCTATCTTCGAAAGATGAACCCATGCCTGCACCTTCTACATTGGAGGAAGAGGCAAGCTATAGTGGACAACTTGAAAGAGTTAGACTTGTGGATGAAAGATGAGAGAAAGCCAATCTTTGTCAGTGCTTTTCTAAGTCTGAAAGAAGAAGTTGAATACTTTAAATTGGTCAAAGAGTACAAAGATGTATTTGTATGTTCTTTTAAGAAAATGCACTAACTTGATCCAGAGGTTCACATCTCTATTAAGAGTAAAGTTTGTATGGTCAAGCAACCACATCATTGATTCCATCTTGAGTTAATTCCACAAATTAAAAGTGAAGTTAACAAAATCATGAAAGTGAGATTCATTCTAAGGGCTAAATATTTAACCTAGATAGCAAATACCCTTCTTCTGGGGAAAAATGCAAAAATTAGATTTTGTATAGACTTCCAAGGCACAAACAAAGTTTGTCTAGAATATGACTTCCTTCTTCTTAATATGAAACTTTTGGTTGATGCCACAACAATGGATGGATCATTTGGATATAAACAAATCCAAATAAACACAAAAGATAAAAAAAACTCATTACATCCCATTCTCCTATCTAAGTTACTTTATACACATTGGTATAAGGTGTGGAAGTAGTCTTTCCATTGGAGTATCAAATTCCACCCTTGATGATTCCAATCTAAGAAAGCCACCTAAGGGAGGAAAATGCTCGCTTAATATTGGAAGAATTAGAAGGCTTGGATGAAAAGATGTTAGAAACATAACAAAGACTGAAATGTTATCAAACTTGTCTATCTAGAGCTTTTAACAAAAAGAGTATGCATTAGGACATTCCTAGTTAGGGACCTTGTCCTTTGCATCTGACAAATCAAGGAAAAAGTCTTGTGCTCTTAATTGTAAAAAGATAAACAACAAGTTACTCCAGCCTCATGTGAGTTAAAACTATGACAAACAAAATCAAATTAAAAAAAAATGGTCACTCATCTTCTATTTGAGTATCAAATTCCATCCTTAAGGGTTGCAATCTAAGAAAGCCTTATAGGTGAGGAAAATGCTTGCTTAAGCTTGAAGAATTAGAAGCCTTGGATGAAAAAAGGATGCAAGCACAATAAAAGGCTAGAATGTTTATTTATCTAGACCTTTTATCAAAAGAGTCTGTATTAGGACATTCCAGGTTGAAAGCCTTGTCTTTTGCATTTGAAAAGAAAATCAAATCCAAGAAAAAAATTTACACTTCTTATCGTAAAAGGATAAATTGTAAGTTACTCCAAGATTGCAAGAGTTAAAACTTCATTCAAAAAGTTAAATTGAAGAAAAATTCATCATTCTTATCGTAAGAGGATAAATTGCATGTTACTTTATGATTGCAAGAGTTAAAACTACATCTAGAAAGTCAAATCCAAGAAAAATTCACCCTTTTTATTGTAAAAGGATAAACTACAAGTTACTCAAGGAATGCATGAGTTAAAGCTACATTTAGAAAGTCAAATCAAGAAAAAGAAAAGGCATCCCTCCTTATCGTAAGAGGATAAACTGCAAGTTACTTTGAGAATACAAGAATTAAAGTTGCATTTGGAAAGTCAAATCTAAGAGAAAAAACATCCCTTTTTATTGTAAGAGGATAAATTACAAGTTGCTCCAGGATTACAAGAGCTAAAGCTGCATCTAGAAAGTCAAATCTAAGAAAAATTCATCCTCTTTATCACAAGAAGATAAATTACATGTTACTCTAGGATGACATGAGTTAAAACTACATCCAAAAAATCAAATTTAAATTAAACCTAAGGAAAAAAAATTCAATCTCCTTATCATAAAAGGATAAATTGCATGCTATTCCTGGCCTTGTATGGATAAACTGTGAACGGCTAAAAATAAAATAAAATTTATTTTATTATATTTTACATTACCCAAATAGGTATAAACTATAAATGACTCTTTCTTTACAAAGTTCCCAAGATACTTTGGTAATTCGGAACCTAAGTTTAAGGTTATTCATATACCTTACAGTAAGAGTTCTTGGAAATTAAAGTTCTAAGAAGGTAAAGTTCCTCCACAAAACTTCTTCATAATTGGATGTTTACATTCTTCATCCATGAAGTCATAAACTTTGCATATGAAGAACAATCCAGTCCAAGCATACAAAAAATGCCCAGGAAAAAAATATGTAGCTTAACCAAGTCCTTATTAGTGCCACAATAAAGGGATGTTTAGGACAAACCCTTATAAATATTAGCTAAAAAAATTGAAATTAAGATGTGGATGACATCAGACACTATCCAAGAAGTAACTTTGAAGGTCTCCACATGAAGGTGATCATCTCTAGAAGAAAGAAGATAATGGTATAGCCATATCACTAAATATAGGGCCGATAATAGTTCTTCCCAAAAGTATTGATTCAAACCGAGGCCTAAATAGAAAAATGGATCAAAACCCTTTACTGAAGCAAGATGTTGATATTAAGTTTATATACTTAAAAGACTTTTAAGGATTTGAAGTGTAGCTTCCTCTATACCAAAATTCTAGCCAAAATCTGATCTTAAGATTTATGTTTGTAGAACAAGGCAACCCACACCTTAGAAAGGATGATGGGTGTTTTGAAAACTTTCACAATTTTTAATGTTCTTTTTGAAAATTTTTTGATTTGGAAAGTCATAGGATAGTTTAAATTCAATCAAACTCAAAATAGTTTGATGAAGATGTTTGCACATAAGAAATAACAAATCAAAGCACCTGTGCAAAACAAGTCATTTAACTATACATAGATAAGAATTTAATAAGTACATTTATATAAGGAAAGTACTTCTTTTAAGCATACCAACATCTAGGAAATATGATAAACAATGAAATACAAAATACTTAACAAATTTCAATAATAAAAAATAGATCATCCCACAATCTCAATTATCAATAAGAGCACAAATAGATATCATAATATTAACTACTAAAAAATAAAGAGAGTAGGGGAAAGAGATTCAAACATAAAATTTTTAGTGGTTCCCCCTTGAAAAGCAATGCTCAAGGCATACATCTACTTCTGAGCTCTTAATCAAGCTCAAATCCACTAAATATCAGTTTCTCCAAGTTTAAAACAGACAAATGGAGAAGCCTTTACATGATTGCTTAACCACAATCGAAAAACCCTTTGAGAAGTTTAACTACTCACTCAAAAAAGGAAAATAAAAAACTCAACCACTATTTTTACCTTAGGTAAAGCTCACCCAAAAAAACCTAAATGTATTTGAAAAGATATTACAAAAATACAAAGAGCTCTAAAGTTCATATTACAAAATTGAAGCTCAATATGTATGAATTCACTCAAATCTAACTCATATTGAAGAAATTAGAAAAAGAATTGAAGCATAGATGAAAGAGAATGTTTGCTAAAGAGAAATAAGGTTTTTCTATTAAGAAAATGTGTGAAATGGGTATTTATAACAAGAGAGTACTATACACTATAAAAATGATCATTATTTCAAAATTTTACCTTTTACAATCATAATTGCAAATGCAATTTTGACTTGCAATCATGATTGTAAATTCAAAATTTGAATGACAATCAGAATTAAAATTAGAATCACAAAATATCAGTTTAGAAATATTTGGCCTTGCCATGAAACTTGATAAATGGGAAAAAGGGCATGAAAATAAGATAGTTTGGTCCATTTTGTTAATAGTATTTTATGTTTTCTTAGCATTTTTACCTTGATTCTATGTTTTATCTTAGATACTATTCTTGGTTTGTATTTTTCATGCAGGATGATGAAAAGGATTGAAAAGAAGGAAGAAATTCAGAGAATAAAATTGCATCTAGATCAAGGAAAAGATAGAAGGAGAAAACATGCAAGAAACAAAACAAAAATTAAAGAAAACATGAAGAAAACACCTAGCACAGCCGTGCCATAGAACACATCCAAGCCTTGTTAGGTGCTGCAAGAAGTTTGGGAAGCAAAAATGAAGAAATTGAAGAATTTGCCAAGAACATGACTGTGGCACACAACACGGTCAAGCCATGTTAGATGCTGCCTGAAGCTTGGAGAAAAACTTGCAAAATTTTGAAAAATCCTACACGTAACACAATCGTGTTACACAACATGGCCAGGCCGTGTTACAAGCTAACATGTTCAAATTGATAAATCCAAATCTTATGAAGCACACCCAGCCCATTTTATGAAGCACAATCATGGTAAACGCAAAAAAGGGCTATAAATAGGACCCCTTGTAACCAGTTTTAGTCATGTTATGCTATGTTTTAGAATCCCTCTTTAAGGTTTAAGCTAATTCTCTCCTTTCTTCTGCTTTAAGCTTTTCTTTTATATAGTTCTTTCAACTTTCTTGTTTCCAGATTTAAGAAGTTTGCGATTTAATTTAAAGTTCGTACTTTCTATTTTATTTCTCTTCTTCTCTTATTTTCTGCCTTTTTTATCCTGCTTTCTGTTCTTGATCTCTTTTTCTTGTTCTTTATTTTCTTTTACTTCTGCATCTCATTCTTTTTTCTTTATTACATCTACATCTTTATTTTTGTTCTTGCATATTTCTTTCATCTTGGTTTTTAGTTATGGTTTACTTTTCATTATTTATTTTGATTTTTACAATCATGTATGAGTAGATTCTTACTCTAGGATTGGGATTAGCCCACCTATGAGTTTTTAGGCAATTGTTTGAGCAAAATTCTTATTATAATTATTTAGCCTAATTGGTTTGATTATTATGCCTGCATAAGATAATTTGTCTGATTAACTCATTATCTAATCTTAG
>JANHAO010021993.1:0-12342 GCA_026873985.1 Saraca asoca
ATCATATTAACATCCAAATCAAATGAAGCCATTCAATTCAGAATTCTCAGCAAAATAGAGAGGAAAGGAGAAGAAATGACTAACAATTGGGTTACAAAGTGAAAAAGTAAGATCTCAATATTAATCATCAAGTTGTCAATCCCTTGGACTGATTACAGAATGTTTAGCTTTCCATGAATGGAATATACGAAAATTGCAGAGAAAAAAGAGAACAACCTGTCACTCCCTCTCTCCTAAACTCTCTTTTCCTTTCTTTGAAAAGTGCTGATAGGAAAAAAAAAAAAAGAAGCTAGTTATTGGTTGGTGGAGCGGGAGAAATGATGAAAGGTTGGTGTAGTCTCTTTTGCTTGCTGCCATTTTCTGCTACTACTCCTTTTGCATGAATATGCATTTGTAGACTGCTTCTTTAGTTTTTTTACTAACTCATTGACTTAAATCTGATTGAGTGTGGAGCTGGTACAAGGAATAGCCATTCGGCTCAAGTTTTATGTCATTTAGGGCCTAAAAATTAAATTCTGCAGAGGCCCATCTCATCAGTATTCTGCCTTAATTTTGCAGCTCAATTTGTACACATAAAATGATATATTTAGGTCTAGAAGTCTTCATAAGAATTGTAGCCTTGTGTCTTAACTTCCATTTGGGCTTAGGTTGACCTCATTTGGACTTCTACAACTCTAGTTATTACCTAATGAATGCTCAAGGCCAGGTTGCCTAAGGCAGAACTAAGATAACATTCTGGTTTTAGTTTGAGCTCCAATTTCAAATATACAATCATGAGATTCAGCCTTTGAAGTCTTCATGAAAGTTGTAGAGCTATGTCTTATCCTTCCTACAAGATAAGAATCACATTAATTGGATAATCATAGCTCAAGTTATAGCCAAGTACAAAAACTGCTAAAAAGGCCAAATAATGCAGTATTTTTTATAATGATCTGAATTGACACAATATCATGAATATGTAATAACACAGTTGAAATAAGTCAGTTTGGATCTTAAAAAGCTTAGTAAGAGAATAATTAAATGAGTAAAATATTTTGTTATCAATATGCTACATTATTTCATATCTAACCATTATAATCATTGATTTCTAAAACTCTTTAATTGGAATCGATAGATCGAGATGAGTCACATACAATAGTAGAATGTCTTGCATAAAAAATAGGATCAATGTTACATAATGAAAAATGATTCTTCGAGCACATTTTGATATCCAAATTAATTTTGAAAACAGAATTTCAATAAATAGAATGGCAATATATGAATTATTGAGCTATCTGATAGTTTTTTATAGACATTAATTACATATTTGGTTATGCTTATGGGTGAATAATGAATAATCATGTGTCAGAGATGCACTGTTAATAGGAACGAGGTTTTCACCTTATATTTTTTGGGACACAATTATCCCATTTATGCATAGCCTCAGGCACATTATTTCACAAGAGACTTACTATGTATTCTGAACTATCATTTGACTGTTCTATTAGATTTGGGCCTACTTGCCATGCTCTCATCGATCAATCGATCATTGTCTTGTAGATTGACATCTTCACATAACCTATTTATTATTGACTTTGGACTTTCTTTACTTTCTTTGAGCTGATCGACCGGATATAACTAATAAATATTCATGTTAGATTGTATTAATTTTAATCATATTAATTATTGTATTAATAATATGTAACATAATAATAACAACAAATCTTTATAGAAATAATAATTACTTAAATATTTGAATATTTAAGTAAGAAAAAATATTAATACACTCCATACATATTGAAATATTTATTAAAAAAAAAGAATATGTAAATTACGGCATTATAGTAATAAATAAGAATATTAAACAAATAAATAATGCTATTGATTTATAAATATTTAAGCTACTATAAAAAAATTAAATACTTTAATAAGGACGTGTTTAAATATACCTTCTCAGCACCGAACTTATTGGCTATTATGTATATATTTGGTTGCATGGCTGTCTAGTAAGTTAAAGTTTAATAATTTCTTTTCATTTTTCATCATCTTTATACACGTAAATTTATGTTTGTCTTTAAATTTGTCAGATATATATATTTTTTCCTATCCAAACCTCAACTTATAAGTAAAAGCAAAATCAACAGTTAAAAATCTTTTTATTACTCAAATTAATCCATCATATAATTAAAATACAAAATTACCACTCATAACGCTTTAAATCAACCAGTTATATAGAGTCCGTTGTAGGAATTCTTCTATAACTACAAACTGCAAAACTAATACATTGACTAACTGAAATTGAAAATACTAAACTCAATGTTTAAATAACCTTTTTTTTTTTTCTAGAAAATAAACCATGTTCATAGCTACAATGAACTTTCATCCCATCTACATTAGGCCTAACCCCACATATACTGCAGGATGCCACTAGCGGCTTTTTGCCACACATAATATTTTTTGGGAAACATTTTTCCACAGTAACATAGGTTCAAAATTGTTTTCATGAATAATGCTTTAATAAGTAAATGTTGGAATGCTGACTCCATCTTGAGCCGACGTTCCGGCGGCTGCACTCTACGACACTTCATTCGGCATTGCTTCACTTGCCTTTTGCAAGGCCCCTCCACTGGTTAGCCCCTTCGCAAATAGCCCTTTCCGTCCCTTCGACTTTTAATGAGAGCATCAATTATAAGAGTATATAAGTTCAGGGGAGAACCTATCCCAAAAGTCAGACTATTAGAGGGGAGAGCCTCAGACTTATATACCACCATTATCACCCTTTTCTAGGCGATGTGGGACTCTAATATATTGGCAGTACCAACTTTCCCCTGTAGTATTTGCTATATATGCTCTTGTAGCATTTGCTGCAAGATGCTGTTGCCGTTAAAGCCATTGCCGATAATGAAAAGTCATTAAAGCCATTACTGCTAATAAAAAGTCATTAAAACCCTACATGCAGCCCAACAACAATAACCCATCTATATTATCATTTTGGACTGTTGCACGATTTGCAATTATAGCAAACTTTCGGGTTTAAAATGAAAGTGTCAAGTCAGACATTTTACTCAAGAATTGCAGCCCACATCCTGCCCAACAAAGAAAACTGTTTATTTTTAGAAGATTGAAATCCCACTTCCATTACATTGCCTCTCACGCAATCCAAGTATCGATATCTAAATTTTTAGTTTGAATAAATTTCAATATCATTATTCTTTGTCAAAAGAGGACTTACTTGTTTGTTCTGTTCTCTCCCTCATGCTCTTATTATATCGGAGAAATAAATACAAAATATTTATGTTAATGAAATTCAAAATAACTTTTTTATGTGTAATAAAACCTACAAAAAAATTCAATGTCTACATGACAAGAAAATGACGAGAGGAAAAAATAAAAGGATTCAAATTCAAATAATACTATTTGTCAAGAGACTGATGACAAATTTTACAAAAGCAACATTAAAAAAACCAACAAATGTAATTTAGCAATAAGGAAATTGAACAATGTGTTAGATGTTTTAAATTCAAACCTCTTCGCCTTCGTCATTAAAAAAAAAAAAAAAAACAACATTTACGGACTTGAAACTCTAGGTGGGACAAGCTTGCCTAATGATCTGAAATAGGTAAGAAAAAGTCTTGCACCGGGACTGAGAGAAGATTGGACTTGGTATGAAAGTGTGATAACATGCGAAATAAAACAAAGACATAAACTACCTCTATTGATATATATGTCAGACAAAACATGAATTCATTGGAGATATGTACCACAGTCAGCCAGGTGAGCCATACAACCCCGGTGATAAAACTTGCAAAGTAAACTAAAAAGAAACACCAATCCAAAAAACCAGAAAACTTTTCTATCTACACTCTGTCTTTTCTGTGACTATACATGATTGAAAGAGAAAAAAGAAGAAAAAGGAAGCAATTAAACAACCACACTCATCTGCATAGATAATAACCCATTTTCTCTTCCTGAATTGATTTGATTACCAATCAATTCAACTAAGAACAGGGAAGTGACCCCATGAATAATTAAGATGCATTTTGTGTCCACTTCCTACAATAACCAACAGAAATATCAATCTGCTCTGCTCAAGCTTGATACTGAACAACTGTTCTTTCTCAGCATCAGCTCCTGAAATTTTATTGCTTTTCTCCTGGCACTGCAGTTTTCTCGGTGGTGGTGACCGGGTAAGACAACCTCCTAGCTTTTATAGAAACTTTTGCATTAGCCTTAGCTGGTTTAGGTGGGGCTGGAGTTTTTGGTGTTGATGAGTTCTTATCATTGTGGACCTTGCTAGACTGCTTGCTTTGAGTTTTTTTGGGGGTAACGGATGTTGTTGGGAGACGGCTTTCCCATGGACGTGCAGCAATCCAGCGTTCCTTCCAACTCCAACCCCAATTAGCTTTGTTAATTTCATAATTGCCAAGTACCTGGCTCTGACTACAGTTGGCCCTCCACTATTATTCACATGATATGCATGTCAGCTTCAGTTGATCCGGGTGAAACAAATTGAATTAGACATATTTCTAAGATTGACCTACCTGATGAGTAAAGGCATATGCCATGGCCCTTTCTCGTTTCACCGCGGCTTCTTCTCTCAGATGTATCCTTGCAAGAATTTCCTCCATGGTATCTGAACTTCCATTCCATTCTACCTGTCGTCCGTATCATTGCTTGTTCAAAAAGAGCAACTGAATTGAATCCAAATAAGCTTAACTATAGAGAAGGAATTCCACCCTTATTAATTAGTAAGGGGACACAGATATTCAAGCATCTCACCATTAAATGGAAAGGGAAGAAAACTAGGCTCTGGGATTCAATTCCTATTAAGTAGGCATGATTTATACATTCACATATATTTAGCTAAGTAGTTGAAGTTACTACAGAGAAAAAGAGACATATCAGTTAGATGAACACTTGACTGCCTGGAAATGGAAATATATCTAAAATATTTAAAGCATAATTTCTAGCTACAGAGATGAAAAGTAGCCACCGCTTTGCAACAAAAACCTAGGTTATAGATTTTCAATGTAAATCAAGTGAGCCTTCATTACTAAAAACAAAGCAGATCAACATATTTTGTCAGGAGGAATTGAACAACATAAAGATTTTAAACCAGTATAACTGACAAGAATAGTAATAAATGAACTCTCTTAGTATACTATACTACAAATCTAATCACAGATGATAATAGTGTTCAACTAACAAGCATCAAAATTAAAAGAAAGAAATCCAGCTTAACATCATTGAAAGCCTTTAGCTTTCTAACAGGAAAAGTTACCTCCAGATCATGTAACTTTGCCTCAAGCTTTAGTTGAGACTCCAGTTTCTTCCGTCTGATTCTGTCTTCAGTTACCATACCAATTCGGCGAGCTCTAATCTCAGCCTGTATCTTGCTCCAAGAATGAAGATAAGTCAAGGTTGTAGTGGCTTGCTTTTTAACAGAATTGCCTTGCGTCAGGATTTGTAACTTTGCAAACCCTTTCAATCTACGTAAAGATTTTCTTGCCTGGCAGATGTAAAAGTCAGCATTATAGCACAAACCACCAAAAAGAAAAATAACTGTTGTTTCTGCTATCATGAGTACGTGGTAACTACCTACATTTGTCTATAAGCATAAACACAATGCATATGAAGACAATAATCAAAAGAAATCACATAAACTCTACTAAAAGAACTAAGGTGTTATATAATTATCTAATGTCAGTAGCAGCCGATTGCTAATTTTATTAATAGGAATCAAACCCTAGACAAGAAGATATGATTCTCAACCATGCCAATCTTGAGGGATCAAATCACATCCAGTGTCTGCTAATGAACAGGACAAATGTGTCAAGATGGGAGAGCTGTGCCACTTAACGGCCCTACAAAACAAGAGAAAAGTCCAGAAATGCTCTCTGGACATTAGAATACGAGAAAAAGTTCCCTTTTTTTAACTATAATATTGCTAATTAGTAAAAATAAAATTTCCAACAGATGACAGAAAAACTTTCTTTTGCACAAGAACTCTATTTTTTTAGGAATGCACAATCACAGCATTGGAAAGTGAACTCGTCACAATGCAGTGCAAATGCAGCAAATAAACTGTAATGTAGTGTCATTATGTGGATTCAAAGATCATTGAATGCCCCTCAAAGATGCAATCTGCAAGCAAAGTACAGCACATAGCACCCAGACATTCATGACCAGAAAAATAATTTAAAAAAAAAAAAGGAAGTAAAGGGTACTTTCAACTTGGCACACCTTATAAGCACGGAATGCGGTCTGGATTCTTGTTGCAGCAATAGTTTCAACTGACACCCCAGGTGACACAAGACTTTCAATTTTAGCACCATTTGATGAATTACTGGAATCTTTCGTTGTATAATTCTTTGCCTTCACTTGGCTTAATTTATCTGTGGCTGAAGAACCCTGTCTCACAAAACCTTGTGGGTTAAGCGTCCCTCAGATACAAACAAATTTCCATACATCATAGTAAACAGTATTAAGTGTTTTTTTTGTCAACTATCCCTCCTATACACCATGCCAAAGTTGGATAAAAACACTTGTGAAAACTGTCCATGTGAAGATTAATTGTACATGAACTAAAAGGATAAAGGTCAACCATACCTTTGCTTTCTTTGATTTGCCATCTTTTGATTTCTTTAAGCTAATGATTGACTTAAACCAAACTCCTGAACCCATTCTTGATATGAAATACTTCTTTCAACTTACATAACCCTGGAAATATTTTTAATAAATATGGTAAACATTAGGGTTGACTAATCAGTCAACAAATAAGGTTTCGTATGCTCATCAAGACCAGAAGCGATCTGTATTAAACAAACAGAAGAAGGGGGAAACAGAAAATAATGTTGAAGTTCCCATCTTCATTGCTTACATATTTCCTCTTTCACTTAATCAAATGAAAGCCTTATATCTACTTCTTTAGACATTAGTCAACTCAATATGGGATTGCATTCACATGACAGATTGATTATTAAATATTCTTGTGTGAATTTAGTTGTTTGCAAACAAGTCCACTATATTTAAACTCATGCTTGGGTGCTTTCGCGGCTGCATCCATTAAACATTATTTACAAAGATGTGCACACAGACACACAAATGCATATTGACATAGTGTGCCAACTGCATACATAAGGCAAACAAAAACACACACCTTGTACACACTTGGTTACAATAAGACCTTGTCTTGAACCTGGACAAGAAGTTGATGTTTATAGACCTTGTAACTTTAAATGCAACTAAATTCTATTACCAATTACAGTAAGTTCAGAAAATTATACACAATATCCAACTAGATCACAGTGTAATAGAGGGGAAAAAAAATGCAAGAGAAACGACATTTTAGACCAAACCATGCAAGCTATTCTAGGCCATGCTATGAGAATTAATTCAAAAGGCAAAACAAGAAGTTTCACTAATGACCTTCCAACTTAAAGCTACAAGAAATTAAGTAAACCACACTTCCTCTCCTACCACATGAACTCATACTATGATCTACTCAACAGAAGAAAAAGGCACGGATCAACAAGTCAACTGCTGAAAATAGAATATGCTCAGCAGGTCAATATGCTAAGTTCCATGTACTTCTTAAAACAACAATCCAAATTCCAGCCATCACCACAATCATGCCAAATGGGAATTCCAGAATTAGAATTTCAAACCCAGAAAAGAAGCCAAATATCACCAAAACAAAAACAACAAATACACAATTAACCCAGAATATCAATTATCAAGTATTATCATCTAGAAAACTGCATCAGGGTGAGAATGACATACTAGAGAAGAAGCTGTAAAGTGTCAAATGAATGAGCCTTTTTTCCTAACTTGAGCAACCGATATTTTGGATTGGAAAATGGTGTTGACAAAAAAACAATGATATTAGTAGAAGTAAAGAAGAAGGAAAGCTCAATATAGAGAGAGAGGAAAGGGGGAGGAAAAGACTAAAAAGTGGGTGTAGAATGTGGACTGCCATGGCCCAAACCACCTTTAATTTCCTCACGTCTGATGTAAAATACAAGAAAACAGACATTTAAAGAAAAAAAAAACTCTTTTTTTTCTCTCTCCTTCCAAATTTTCCCACATCAAAGCCTGAACCAACGCACAAGCTACAGCTCAGGTGAATACTGGCAGATATAATGTAGTTTCATTGAATTCAATGAAATTGAATAGTTGTTGGTTGGATTTAGAGAATTCAACAACACGGAGATGGTACAGCGACATCACAACAAACTGTTGTGACAATATTCTAACGGTGATTGGTTGCTTTCACTGGGTGTTGAAGAATTATTTTTTTTTTGTCAAAAAGCATAAAAATTTGCATTTGGGAAAATAGGGATTTTTTTTTTTTTAAATTATTGGGGATGCTATTGGATGAATGAAGATGGAAGAAAATATAGAGATAAGCTTGAGACTGCGTCAACCATGAACAAAACAGATGTGGATGGAGACTTGGTGTGGGATCTGGTACCTCCACGACCATTTCGTTTATAATAAGGTTGGATGGAGACTTGGTGTGGGATCTGGTACCTGCACGGCCATTTCGTTTATAATAAGGTTACAACGTGTTATGTTGTCGGACGTCAGTTAAAAAGGACAAAGCTGATTACGTGGAGCTTCAGATTAAGTTCGTTGTTTGAAATAAAAGATAGAGTAAAACTTGGTCCCGGCGGGGCTCGAACCCGCGACCTTCGGCTCATAAGACCAACGCTCTAACCAACTGAGCTACGGGACCTCACCATTTTGTATATGGTTACATTAGAATTATATAGTAAATCAATAATTTAAATTTTAAATCTATTTTTGATATTACTTCAGTCATTTTCTAGTATTTATAGCCTATGTTAGTCAAAGCTGGAAGGGGGGAAAAAACGAAGTATACGAACCTCTAAAGTTATAGGCTTTGTGTAATTTATTTTCAGGTGCTTTAAAATTTAACTCTAAACTATTAATTGTGAACAAATAAAACTTTTACTGTTAGCATTATATCCATTTTTCTTAACGCACCAAGCTGCGTGATATCGTTTGACTTATTTTTCCTTATCCTCAAATCGCTCTTAAAAAAATTTGAAGTTTTAGAAGGTCCAAGGAATTGAAATTAATTAAGAGAGATTAAATTAATTTTTTAGTTCCTATAATATGTTTTAATTTATAATTTCATTCTCATATTTTTTTTTATAATTAAATTTTTAAATTTATTTTTGTTTATAATTAACTTTCTGAACTCATTAATTTAGATATTTTTATTTATAATTATTTGATATGATTAATATCTGTAACTTATACAATTATATGATGACATAATAATGAAAAATTATTCATTGAAATAATAAATTATTAAAGTTTGAAGGAAATATTTAAATTGGAATAAAAAATATATATGATTAAAATTATATATTATTTATGATTCTTTTAATAAATTTCATGATTAAAATGCTATTTTATTCATTTTTGTATTATGATGTAACTACTTAAATCAATAAACATTTATCGTATATAACATTAAATAATTACAGTCAGAAATCTTCAAATTAATTATGATAGAAAATTAATTATAAATGAAAATAAATTATAAAAATCTAATTATAAAAAAATGCATAAATGAAATTATAATTTTGGACGAACTATCGGAACTAAAAACTTAATATAATAGTTAAGAGAATTAATTTAATTGGAACACAAAAAACCAATTGAAGAACTCTGAACAGTGAACTTCTCTCCTCATTTCAATTGCAATACTAACTTAGCCATCCACGGAAGAGAGAGAGAACAATACAGCCTCCATGAAAGCCAACTCGCACACTCATTTATCCAATTCTAAACCCACCAAAAAATCACACTTTATAATCCTTCTTGTTCTTCAAACTCAACCGTTGCTTTAATGTCTCTGACTCCCACTTTTCTTCCACTGTATTGCCTTTCGGCATTTCTATTTTAGCGTCTGTTTGATTTGACGAAAATTAAGATAAAAGTAAAAATATTTTAACTGAAAGTGTTCTGTAGTTGATGATTATTGTAGTTTGCTGTTGTCAATAAAATATATTCCTATGTTTGGTGAAAAAAAAAATATAATGTGAATGGAAATAAATAAAATTTTTAAACTTCTTAAAATTTTTATATTGATAATTTTATAATCTATCACTTATTCTATTTTTTTTTAAAAAATTATTGTCAACTAGTTAATTTAATATAAAAAATAAATATTTTGAGTACATATATATATATATATATATTATGTTACATATCAACATAACAGAGTTACATGAAAAAGAAATACCATTTGCCTATACAACTAGTGGAATAATTCTGCATTCTAACAAGGAAGCCAAGGTGATAAGTGGTTATAAGACGATCTGAAAAGAGCCTTAGAATGGCTTATATATATCCTTGGTTATAATGGTCAGAGAGAAGACACAAGTTCTTGGTGTTATCCTTTGTATCTATTTTTCAAAATTGAACAATTTTATATTTTAACGATAATAAACGATTTTAGTTGAGTTAATTTGATTCAATTTTAGTAGACC
Organism: Saraca asoca; assembly: GCA_026873985.1. Classification (NCBI taxonomy): domain Eukaryota; kingdom Viridiplantae; phylum Streptophyta; class Magnoliopsida; order Fabales; family Fabaceae; genus Saraca; species Saraca asoca. The sequence continues at coordinate 10,506 of JANHAO010021993.1, forward strand.
TTTTCTGGATGACCTTAAACTTTTGGTTGAACACATATATTAGAATTTATTTAAAATATTTTATAAACATTTAGATTTAATAGAGTTAGCTCAAATTCTAGAATTTTTTTTTTGGAAAGTTTGCCTCTTATTTTAATAAAAATTTTAAAAAATTGACCAAAAAAATTCCAACATTTTACTAAATTTTTTGTATATTTATTTAGCTTGGAATTGAGTTCTTGGATTGTTTTGTAAGATTTAAAATGGTTTAAATTAGTTTTAAAATAAATTTACAAAATTGATTTTTCATTCTCCAAGGTTGCAATTTGAATCAGGCAATTTGTATTGATTTCGCGATCATAATGATGAAAACAAGGCAAGTGTTTTTGCCTTGTGATTTGAATTGGTAGTTTACACTAGTTTCTTACAATTCTGATTGCAAGTATCTCAGGATTGGCCAAAAGTTTGTAGATTTTGGCAATTAGAATTGAATTTTGAACTATTTCTTGCAATTTGAATCGATATCTTCTAAACTTTATTTTCATGATTCTAATTGCGATTTTGATCATAAGCATTTTTGGACTTACTGAAAGTTTGCATTCTTTGGTGAGCAGAATTGAATTTCACTCTTTTTCTTTGTAAATTTGAAATGAAGCATTCAAATTTGAATGTTGCAATTCTGATTGGAATTCAAATTTTGAATTCGTGACCATGATCATGACTCTGATCGCATGTTCAAAATTTTCAAATAATAATTAGTTTTTTAGTGTGTGATTTCACTTACTATAAACAACCATTCCATACTTTTTCTTAGAGCAAAAAACCCAATTTTATAGAGACAAACACTACCAAATTCATCTATTCTTCAATTCTTTACTTCATCTCTTATGTTCGAGCTAAATATGATTAAATCTAATCCTTTATATTAGCCTTGCTGTCATCTTTTCTTCAGTTTTGATATTAAAAAATAATTTTATTTGATGTCACAATCTAACTATGTGTTTCTAATGTTTGTTTATTTTGTAAATGCAAGTTAATCAAATGACATTCAAGATATCAAGAGATTCAACAATAATCTTAGTATTTTTATTGATTTTTCTAGGATATTTTATAAGTGTTTTCTAATCAGTTTTGATCTAAATAAATTTTTAAAAATAGCTAAATTGAGATAGAAATAAATCAATTGAAATGAGCTTAAATCAAATATTTTCTAACTAAGTTTCCAAATGCATTTTCATAAGTGAAATTTTTATAAAAACTATTTTTTTACTGTGTGAATTGATTTATACTGAAAAACTTATGAAATGTACTTGAATTGCTTAGATAATCGATTCATGAAGAAAAGTTTTTGAAAAATGCTTTACCGAAACATTAGAAAATATTTTAAATTGATTAAGCAATTGATTCATGATCTTTTTACATAACAGGCTAAATCGATTCACGCATTGACTTGGTCATGAACTTTTTCATGATCTTCATAAGCGAATCGATTTACTAATTAATTAATTAATTAGTTGGTAACCGCTACAAATCAATTCACGAACTTAAAAGTTAGTTATTTTTCAAAAGCTGGTTACAGCAACTACAAAATAACCTCTGGCTCTCATTTCAGCAAGAGAACTTCACTTTAGAGCTTTATTTTTGCATTTTGAACTGTTGACTTCTTGCCATTTATCTTGTATTCAATTCAAAAATTGATGGGTTTCTTAAAAGTAGCCTTACCTAGAGTAGTTGAGCTCTTTCTTTCAATTTTTTAAGTGAGGATCTTAATGGTAGTTAGATAGGTGCCCTAGAGTCAATTGGATTAAGCTCTATTGTATTTACAACTGTACATTCTGTTGATTTGATAATAAAAGGT
>JANHAO010021994.1:0-12384 GCA_026873985.1 Saraca asoca
TAGGGGTCTTTTCACCGTATATGCTTTATTTATTTGATGTAACACAACTGTAGCTTGTAATTAATGACCAGAGCCCATCCTTCCTTTATAAATAGGATGATATTGTTAGCAAGAGGAGGGGCTGAAAAAGATGATCCTGAACAATTACAATGGAAAATCCTCTACCATGGACATAGGGTCCAGTCGATCTGGATTTAGGCGAACCACGTAAAAATCTTATGCCTTCCCCCCTGTCTCTCCTCCCGCTTACTCAGTTGATCAACTCACACGTACACTAGTCTAGAACAGGTCCAGGATCCCAAAGAATCCCCCGTTGGCCGAAGTTTGGAGTGTTGACCAAAATCCGACGTCAACAAAGAACATAATAGAACTTGTGATCAGATGCCTTACTTATCAACAAGCGAAGCCTAAACATCATAGACTAATAAGGTTATTACAAAGTATCAAAATCCCAAAGTGGAAGTAGGATAGCATAACTATGAATTTTGTCAAAGAACTCCTTAACTATTCAAAGGGACACAGTTCAATTTGGGTCATTGTTGATAGATTGACCAAGACTGCATATTTTCTATCGGTTAAGACCACATACAATGCAAAACAGTATGCTAAGCTCTTTCTTGAATGAAATAGTTTCAATACATGGAGTACCCGCTTCAATCATCTCAGATAGAGGGATGCAATTCACGTCCTAATTCTAGCAAACCTTTCAAGAATCCTTGGGTACACAACTTAAGTTTAGTATGGCATTTCACCCTCAGATAGATGGCTAGTCTAAGAAAACTATTTATATCCTAAAAGATATGTTGAAAGCATGTGTCCTAGAATATTCAAGGAGTTAGATAGAACAATTACCTCTTGTAAAGTTCAAATATAGCAATAGTTTCCATACCAATATTCAAATGGCACCTTTTGAAGCCCTTTATGGGAGGACGTGCCGAACACTAGTGACATGGTTTGAAAGGGGAAAGAGCACCACCATAGGACTAGAATTAGTTTAGGATATGCTAGAGAATGATTTAGATCATACAAGATTGATTTTTGAGAGGTCAAAGTAGGCAATAGGCTTATGTAGACAAAATAAAATGTCCTATTGAGTTTTAGGAAGAGGGTCAGGTCTTCCGAAAGATTTCTCCCATGAGAGGCATAATGCACTTTGGAAAATTAGGGAGACTTAGTCCCCATTATATAGGTCCATACGTGATACTCAAGTGAATAAAAGCATCTACCTATCACTTAGATCTTCTTCCAGAGTTCGATGGTATTCATCTTAATTTTCATGTGTTTATGCTCCAAAAGTATATGTCAGATGAAAGTCATATATTTCCCTAAATTCTTGATGATCTAAGACTAAAAATAATGTATAAAGTTAGGCTTGTGGCCATTCTTGATAAACAAGTTAAACGACTACAGTTGAAGGATGTTTCCTCAATCAAGGTATGATGGGACATAAGTCGAAAGGAAAAAGTCACCTGGGAACTAGAATCTACCATGCAACTAAAATATTCAAACTTCTTGGGTAGGCAATTTAATATAAACAATAAAGTATGATCAATTAGTAAATGTTAAAGAATGTATTTATGCATTGTGTGCTATGTATTGTCTATGTGAATGGAATTAGGATGGACAATTCAAGGATGAATTGTCTAAAAGGAGAGTATTTGTAACATCTCTTGTGTACAAGCTTAGACCAGAATGGGCTAGGTTAGTGTAAAAAGGATTAAAGTAAATTTTGTAACTTAAAACCTAGAAGCATATAAGACCATGTGACTAGTTGGATCGAGGTTTCGGGCCATGAATGGCCTCAGAAATCAAGCCAATAGTCAAAGGTAATTTTTGTCTCTTAGGGAATTAGAAGAATTAGATAAATGGTTAGGATTCACAATTAGAATTAGGAGAGATTTTTGTCTATATGATTGTTTGTATGTATACAAGGGTAAGGTCTAACTATTAGCTTGGCATAAAATTAGAAACTAGATGATGGTTAGAATATTTATTAAGTTTGATCTTAGTTAATAATTAACTAGATTATTTTCTACAAGAAATGAACAATTAAGATAGGCATAGTTAGCCTCATGAAAATATAACAGATGGATGTGTTTGACAACTAACACAAAGAGGCAGACATTAGATAACCTATGTGCACTAAGAGATGCATGTGTCTCTCATTCGACAAGGGGTTACGGGATAGATGGTCACATATACAACAAGGGGTTATGAGACAGATGGTCATCCATGTGACAAGAGGTCACGGGATATGGTGTATTCGAGCACAAACAATTATGAAAGGTCCTAAGGGACAAGTTAAAGTTAAGAAAACATCACTCCTACTAATGATCTATTGTGTCAATATAATTTATGTGATGAGTTTTGCAAGGAACAATAAAACCCTTGCATTACAACTTATAAGTATGTTATGTTTTTGTATGATTTTCAAAGATAAGAAAAGTTATGATTTAAATGTTTTTCCAATAATATACACACATATTTATATATGAACATGTTATATAAATTTTAAGGCGAAAAGGATTTTCAACCCAAAGGAGGGTAGAAACTCTCACTTCATTAAGTACTCGGGTTACACTCACCCTTTACTTTCTTATGTTTTTCAGATGCACAGAACTTCAAAGATCCTGATCAGGCAAGAACCCTTCCTACTTATTAGAGATACAAAACACGTCTATTATGCAGGTTACTCAGAGTAGGGAGCTAGTAGTCAACCAAGTCGACCCAGTAGTTTTTATGAGTCATGAACATCTTTTAAAAAACTCTTTCATTGTTTGATTATTTATGTTTCCACTGCATACATTTTCATACATATTGCTTTAAAGTGTGCACATTCCTATTGTTTTACTCAAGCATATATGAAAGGATTTTATTGCACTATGAGTTATGAACTATGGATTCTTAGGCCACCCCTAAGTGATTCATGACACTCACATTTTCATAGAAGTGGGAATGTGACAGATTTTTTTATTTCTACCATTTAATTTCAAAAACTCACAAACAAGAAAAATAAGGATAAATAAATAGAAAAATCTCAATAAAAATTTAAATTTAAATTGGAAACTTATGATAAACATAATAGTAGACACTTGGTTTTAAAAGATTAATTAGAATTTAATTTTCTAACTCTAAATTTTTTGTATTGTAAGATAAAGATAATAGTAGTGACTTGATTCTGGGAGATTAATTAGGATTTGGTGTATTATTTTTCAATCTCTTAAATTTTAAAAGGTTAAAGAAGATAAAACTATAAATAAATAAACAATAAATCTATTTTTTTATATTATGTGATCTAATTTCACTAAAAATAAGAATGAGTTGACATTATCATAATAATGTTAATATGATGTTATTAGTAGAGAAGATTTTCAAAAGACCTATAGTATAAATGTGTGATAGCAATCTACACATTGAAAAATTATTCAAGTGATAATAATAGAACAGTCTACAAGGAGGAACAAATAGAACCAAGAGATTAATTAATAACATTTACTAAAATTTGAAGTTTAAGGGCAATTTTTTACATTCAACTTTGATTTTAACAAAGACAACCTATATCAGTCATCCTAATGTTTTAAAAATCGGTGTCGGACATTGAATTGGAAAAGTTACGAAGTCACGATTTGATTAGTTCGATCAATTCAACTAATAGTTGAATCGAATGATATCATAATTAAAAAATTATATATTAAATTGAATTATATACAAAAAAATAATTAACATATAATATAATTTGTAAATTTAAATTGGTAATACATAAGAACATATAAACATAGCAAATAAAAATTATTATAAATTCTATAATAAGTTAATAATTAGCATAATGTTATAGTTATAGGTCATATATTTAGTATATCTTTCAAAAACTTATTTTATAATTAAAAAAATATAAAACAACCTAATTTGTAGGTAAATTGTAAAAAAAAATTAATTAATTAAATCAACTAATTTTTGAAAATCGATTTCAATTCATAGATTTAACCAGTTTATCTACTTTTGTTTGGTTTTGACCAACTTAATTTAATCTAATTACGAAAATAAGTTTATGATTGAATTAAACCATTATAAATATCCATTTCTGATTCGATAGGTTGATCCAATCCGCTTTTGTAAACATTAACTCAACCTATACCATTAATTTCCAACTAATGCCACTTGAACCTTACCTAAGTAAAAATGATCAATCATTTGACATAAATAAATAAAGTTAAATACTCAAGTTGTATTTATTTTGTCAAAAAATACTTTTTACAAAATTAATTTTATTTACTTATATTATTTAATATTATATGTAAAGAATAAGATAAAAAAAAATACATCCATTATTTTGAAAAAAAAAAGCATTTTTTTTTCACTATTACGATACTACGCATTATTTTCTTAATCATATACTATACAAACAAATGAAATCTTCTCCTGGGAAATAACTTCCAACAGAACAAACTTGCACATCTAGACCATTCAAAAATACGCTATAGATAGCACCACATCTAAACAATTCAATTTTAATGACCACACCATTACCATTATCAATAGGATGATTACTTTTGTTGGTATTGATGCCATGCCCACAAATAAACTTGTAGCAGAAACTAATAATCATTGTTCATAGAAATAGCTAATGGCAAAACTCATTGCAATAAACATATCACAAAACAACTTGATGAGAAGATATATGACCAAACAGGAGAACTCTTCCATTATGCTTATCGTGAAACAAGATTTATAGCACTCAGCTATTGAGGTTGCTATGGACAAGAGGCACAAGTTTTGGCACACTAAGTTTAGCAGCATACTTATTGCTGGGCAGTCTTTGGAGAGCAATGACCAAAATTGTCACTTTAATTTCCCAAGCACCAACCTTATCTAATCTAATTTAAGCTGGGAAGAAAAAGAGATATATACACACAAGGAGGAAAACCAGAGCTATTATAATTCAATAGATGTGTCATCCCTTTTCCTGCGCACTCGAGCTGCCCACGACACATTTCCTCCGGCTTCCTTGCACTTGCTTCTTCTCTGCAGATCTGATAATTGAGATTGCCATCGCGTTTTCCATTTGCTTTTCTGTTCAATTGCCTGAGTACAAGGTAAAAACAACTCCGATAAGTCGGTAATTAAATGTATGAACACCATGATTCTAGCAAAACAAAAAAAAATTATGACATCAGTTCAAGTCAACGAGCAGAAAATAACTACGAGAGGTCTCTATCCCTGGAGAATAAATGAAGCAACTATGAGGAGAAAAGAGAGGAAACTTCAAAAAAATAATTATATGAATAAAGAAATAAGTAGGAGATTTCCCTATTCAATTCATAAGATGCCTTCAATTATTTTAATGTTGTTTATTCAACAACTGTTCATCTCAATGAGCAGGATGACAGCTTTGCTGAAAAGACCCTCTAAATATATTTAATACAACCACAACAATACACTTGTTTCTTGCTTGCGAAGGTTTGTTAGTAGCAAGGTTGACGCATTCAAAACAAACAAATATATAGAGAACAAAACCAGAGTAAAATTCAAACCTAATTTCTTTTAAATTCAGAAAATATTTAATATCACAAAGAAAAATATCATGTAATCAGAAAAGGATCTGCTAACAGAAAAAGGATGATCACTAGGATTGAAAATTTTTCTGGGAAAGTAAACAGAGACCACAAAGAATATTTTAATCATACAGAAATAAGGAAAAATCAAAAGCCAAAGGAAATTATATTCAGTTGTATCCCAATTGATTTCTTGACTAATTAATGCAACATGGTGATAGTATTGTAGAGAAAATATTTACCAACAACGCGCTTTTGATGGTGAAACTATGTAAAAACCTGAGTATACATAAAGGTGAAGATACAAACTAAATAAGAGGCTTAAAATAAATTTCAACCCACAAAATATATATATTTTTTCCAAGAATAAAACTCCTAGGCCTAGCAACTAAACTCTCAAGGAATAACATCTTAATTGACAAACAAAATCATCATACAAAACCATAAAAATATACAAGAATCAACATAAATTTTACAAAAACTAATGACCCATAAATTTTGATAACAAATCCATTTATTTTTAGACAATATAACATGAACTCCATTAAAGAAAAGAAAGAAATTACTAACAACCAAACAATCAAGGGACAGTTCCTTTTGAATCTACAATTACAAGAAGAATCAACATGGAATATACAAAAACTCAATTCCCACTGAAGAAATTTAAACGGACACAAAACTCACATCAAACCCAGAAAAATAAAGCTAAAGAAAAGAAAAAATAAAACAGAGAAAGGAGAAAACTTGAGTGGAAACAATACCTCGTCCTCATCATAGTATCTTCTGCGAACAGAGAACGCCAAGTTAAGGCCTCTAGCCATGTCTATATCATACATAGCTCTCCTTCTAGGGTCAGATAACGTTTCGTACGCTTCCTGCACCTGAATAAACCTCTTAGTATACTCCTCGGCCCGATCCGGTGGCGACACATCTGGGTGGTACTTCCGAGCTAGTTGCTTGTAAGCTTGCTTGATTTCGGGCAAGGACCCGGATTCGGGAATACCAAGCAGGTCATAGAAGCTCACCGCTACAACTCCATCGTCGACAGCGGTGGCTTTAACATTGAGGGACCGGAAATTGATTCGGATAGGGAATTTCACGTGTATGGATCTATGGGTAGAGATAGACATAGAACTTGATGTGGAGAAGAAGCAACGAGAATCACTTCCTGAGATTGTGAAGCCATACCTACTGCAACTCATCTTTTTCTTGCTCTTTTTTAGTTGTGCTTGCTTTGCTCTGTAGTCCTTATAAGGTTAAGCATTTTTGTTATTTTTTTTTTATTTCTTGGATGGTTAAAAATTTTTAATGATATTAAAATTTTAAAATTTTGAAAAAATCTTATATTTTTAACATCATATTTAACAAAGACACTTATTAATAAATATGTTATTTATATTTTGGCCATTTGCGGGGCCTAGCTTTTCTGACTTTGCTGCCTCGAAGCCTAACTATGTTATCTTTTATGATAAACGGGTGGGCAAGAGGAGAAAAGTGGGTAATGGGTGGGTATTCTAGAAAGGCTGTTGTTGTTTTCTCAACGCCATAAACAAACCGGGCCACCGCCTTTTAAATGCAAAAGTAAGGTCGTTGTTGCGTATTATGAGATGTAATCCAACAAATTTTTAGATCCGTGTAATTTTTATCATTTTTGCTAATAAAATTTTATATAAAGTCTCTGACTATTATATAATAAGTTATAATACAATGTTTGTGAATAGAATAATATTTTTTATATATTTGTTATTTGTTAGATTTCTTATCATTTTAATGAATTTAATGAATATTTCAAGTTTTATATGATCATTTTAGTGAATATTTTAATCGAAAGATTCTAAAAGTAAGTAAAATTAATTAATTAATTTCAGAATTTGAAATTAATTCATATTAATAAAAAGGAATGGATCAGTGATGAAGTTTGATTATATTTTAACTTAAACGGTATTTAAATTAAGTTGATGTCATATATTTTTTCCCTTTTAAATTTAAATGAAATGAATTGAAACCGTTCAATATAATTTATGCATAATAAGAATTTAAATTATAAATTATAATATATTTAAACATAGATAAATTATCATTATTTTTTACTTATTAGATGACAATATAACTAATATTTATATTTATGTTAATTATGATTTTTTATTTGATAAAATTGCTATGTTAATATTTTAAATTAGTTAAAATTATTACTTAAAATTTTTCATTATTTCAAAAATATTTTCTTAATATAGTAATACTCATAAATTTATTTATAAATTATTTTATTTAAAAATTTATATTAGCTACTTTATGTTAAAAGATTTAATTATTTAATTAATAAAAATTTATATATTGTCATAACTAATATGTTATCTTAAAAATATATATATTTTAAAAAAATTTATGAGTTTTTAAAAATATTTTAAGTTGAAATTGTGATAAGTATTTAAAAGTAATAAAAATTTTAAAAAAAGAAATTATAAAATATTAAATTTAGTATTTAATATTTAAAGATAATATAAAAATTTAAAGAGAAAAAATTTTCAAATAATTACATATTAGACAATCATGTGTTGATAAATATTTTATATCTATATAAATATAATTATTTACTTATATATAAATTATTTAATATACAAAAATAATTGAAATTAAAATCTAATAATAAATTTAGATTAAAAAATTGAATGTGAATAATTTTATTAAATATTTTTTTAAAATAGATAATTTTCATCAAGAGTACGGATACATAATATTTGCTAAAGTGGTTTAAAATTTACAAATATGTTATTAAAATTATTTAAATGTTGAAATATGTAATTTATTGAAATATTAAAATATTTTTAATTTTTATTTTTAATATTAAATATTTAAATATAATATCATCAAATTCTATATTGAAAATCACTATAATAATATTTAAATAGATATCAAAATTGTATTACTCAAATAAATAAATAAATCAAATATTAAAATTAAAAATCAAAATATTTTTTGATAATTTTGAAAATTAAAAAAATTAAAATAATACTTCAATAATTTAATAATCGTAAAATTTAAAAATTTAAATTAAAAATTGGTTATAGTTAATTCAAATAAATAATTTATTATTAAAAGTAGGTATATACAAAAGTTATATTCAAGATATGAATTGGAACTAAAAATAAAAAATAAAAAAATAATTTTTTTTTACTTGCCCTGTGTAGTAACATTTAAGTAAAAATAAATGCTATAACTTTTGTAATATGAAGAAAATTTTGTTTAAAATTTTAAATTAATTACTTTTTATTAGAAGATTTAATTATTTAATTAATAAGAATTTATGTATTATTATGACTAATATATTATCTTAAAAAATATATTTTTTTTTTATAAAATTTCAAGAATATTTTAAATTAAAATTATAATGAGCATTCAAAAGTGATAAAAATTTAAAAAAAATTATGAGATATCAAATTTTGTATTTAATATTTAAAAATAATATAAAAATTTAAAGAGTGAGAAATTTTAGATAAAAATTATTTTTTAAATCATAATTACATATTACTAATTATGTGTTAATAAGTATTTTATTTCAATATAAATATAATTATTTTCTTATATATATAAATTATTTAATATATACAAAAATAATTCAAATTAAAATCTATTAATAAATTTAGATAAAAAATCATGTGTATATACAATAATATTTAATATTATTTTTAAATTTTTCTCTTTTATACTTTAGTTAAATAAAAAGATATAAAGAAAAATAAGAAAATGGATATTCTTTTCAATTTTAGTTTTGACACTTGACAATGTAAACTAATTTTATGCTTTCACTCAATTAAAAATATTAATTAGTTTTACTTCATAACAATGTGACATATTTTTATTTATTAACAATGTAATTAAAATTTTAATTTTTAGTGATATACTAATAGTCAATATTATTTTTGAATTTTTCTCCTTTATGCTTTAGTTAAATAAAAAAGGTTGCATATTTGTTAATGAATTCAACTGTTGATATTGAAAAAGAAATTAAATTTTATTTTAATTTTCTTTTTATAAATTTCTAGTTTCTCGTTATTATAACTAGAAGATTCATTAGACCAGTCGTGCCAACTGGGCTATCGCACTTGTAAACAGCCATGTAATAGTGATTTCTGAACAATAAAAGGTTAATCGTCTTTATCTAAAGCATACCAAGTGTCCTTAAGATATTTGGAAGAGCCAACCTCAGTCTTTCAATCAATTATCAATTGGAGTCTACGCTATGTACATCCAAAATTGCACAACTAGTCAACCAACAAAAGAGAAGCATATCACTTATTTATGTTATTCTCTAATTTTTTTTATAATTTCCTTTCTGGTGGAAAAAAAAAAAAGAGTTGATAGTAACCCACTAAACTATTTCTTAAAAAATGTAGGAGACATAAAATTATTTTTAAAGGAAATAAGTCATTAATTTAGTATTAAATTCTAAAATTTTTGTATAATTAAACCCTTATGTTACTCATCCGTTACATTTTCTCAATGGCCTTCCGCATTCAAGGCCTTCCCTCAAACAAACTAGGGATAAGGTAGTGCAACACTAATATTACAAAGTAAATAGAATATTAATTTTATGTATGGAAGATCATTTTGATTAATTAACATAAATTTAAGTATTTAATTATCTGTCTTAACTAAATTAGCACAGTATCTTTATACATGTGATAGTATTAATTCTCCTTTTTTTTTTAAAAAAAAAAAGCAATGCAAAATCCAATCATTTGTTTTAATCTTAATTAAAATATATAAAAAATAAATTTAATTTTTTTTATTAATATGTCATTAGAAAGAAGGCTTCTATAGAGTGTTAGAATTTTTTATGAACTGACATAATTCTGTAATATATCAGATTAATTGGATGTCACATTCTTTGAATTTATTATAAAGCCCAATTATTTGTGATCATTTTGATGGACTTATGTGGATATTGGGCCTTGTGTTTGGGCTTGCCATGATGGGTAAGCTTGACCCATCTTGTTTATATATACAGGGAGAGGCCTTATTCCTATCCATTAATTCAGAGTTCGGTCTTTCCCCATCAAAGCTGTAACAGAAAGTTCTGAGGTGGAATAGGGATAGTCATTCTCCCTTTTCCTTTGCAGGATTCTAGATCTAAGATGATTTCTTCATCATTGAGTTTTCTAGGCATTTCTAAATAGCCTGACTCTCTTAGTTTCATGATTGTTTTTGTTTTATACATGCCATATGTAGAGATTAGATTAGATTGTTTACAGTAACATTATTTCTAGCATAGAGTCTATTACAAATAAGGGTGTATTTAATATAAGAATGAGAGGAATAAATCATAGTCATAAAATCTTTATATTGATAATCAGAATTAAAACATAAAGTCATATGATTTTTTTAAGTGATTATGTAGTTTTCAATTATATTTTAATCCTACCTATCAATACAAGATCTAATAACCCTAATTCACTATTTACACTCTTATATAAAAATAGTGCTCTCACTTGATACATCATGTATATGTGTGTGTGCATATATATATGTTAGGTTTGTCTAGTCTGAGAGGCCGAAAATTTCAAAAAAATTTCAAGAAAGAACTCATCTTGGTCGAACAAACTTACCAAGATCTCGTTGGATTGAGGCTTTAATATATCAAATACATCAAATTAAGAGTAAAAGAAAGCAAGACTAACCTTTAATCTAGCTTGAAACGCAGTGGAATGAGATGAATCTTCCAATCACCAAGTAGCACACTTGTCCTGCCTCTATTGGGGATCCATGCTAGAGAACACCTCCAAAAGGCCTCCACAGCTCCTCTACTTGTGCTAGCAAGCTTATGGGAACTGGATGGACCAAGAAAGAGCCGAACACCGCTGGAACACTTCTGGTTCCACCTTTCCCTTCTTTCGCTCACCACTAAAAAAGCCATGGAGAACTCTTCTCCTCTTGGCCGAACCCTTCAGTCAAGTGCAAGGGAAAGGAATTGAAAGCATCAAAAACTTTTCGGTCCCTTCTTCTCCTCCTCTGGTTCGGCCTCTGCCGAGCACAACTGAGGAAGACGGCTTCTCCCTCTTCGGCCTCACGGCCTCATCTTCTCTCCACGTTGGCCGAACCATTCAGCCAAAAGGAATGAAGAAGAGAAGCTGAAACAACGTCATTTTGGCCAGCCCATTAAGGCCAAAACGGCGTCGTTTAGGGCTTGTGGAAAATACTTTTCCAAATCTGCAAAACAGCCCCTGTAGTTTCCATAAACTACATTTCGGTCCTAGCAATTTCATCAAATTTCATTTTGGTCCCTGAACATCAAACATGTCCAAACTTTGGCCATATTATTCTCCGTTATGTGTGTGACCCAGTAGGCCCTTAAAATGTTGACAAATGTCTAAAATGCCCTTTGAAGGCATATAAAATTAATCCAATTAATTTTCTGATCAATTTCTCCAAATTAATCGTCCATGGACTTTAAGCTATAAGCGAACTCTGGCAAGCCATTATAGCTACCCAATTTTCAGTGGGGTCAACAATGGTGGCAAGCCTGTCTATGGCTGATCTTAGTGTACATCACCATCCACACCATGCATGATACAATCTCTTCATTATCTATATCCGATTAGTCAGAGGTATGGATGCCAGTCAACCTCTATAACTAATCATAGTTTCTCAACCTCGTGAATTATTCGACTCAAACAAATCTGAGCACTTAAATCCCATTTGAGTCTCGATTCTACCTCGTGCAAGGATTTATCGAGTTAAACCAATTCATTGAGTGGCCATGGATATCAACTCTGAAGAGTGGTAATGAATCTTATCTTGATTAGGCAATGCCTAACTACATTTCCAGAAATAC
>JANHAO010021995.1:0-12334 GCA_026873985.1 Saraca asoca
AAACTAGTGGATCTTGGGTGAGTTTGGTTCGGCCAAGGGAAGGGTTTTTGCTCAAAATTTTTGAAATTTTCTCCTCTTTGGTTGCACCAAGCTCTACAATAACTTTTTTAAAAAAAATATTTAAAAACCATAATGTTTTGAATATTCCAACTAATATTCCAACGAAATTTCTATCCGTTGTAATTTTTTGTCGGAATATTACAATAGATTAGGATCTGTTGTAATGTCCGTTGTAATATTCCAACGAATTAGAATCCGTTGGAATTTTCCAAATATCCGTTGGAATATTTCGATTGGAAAATTCTGTTGGAAAATCCTATTTTTCTTGTGGTATAAAGAAATTCAAGATGAAAGATTCTGGTGATGCCTATTTCACGTTAGGAACACAAATACACTGAAAGCGCTCTTAGGGTGCTCTTGGGTTGTCATAAAAGAGCTATATTGAAAAGGTTTTTAAGAGATTTGGCATGCAGGATTGTAAATTAGGTGACACTCCTGTTGCTAAAGGAGATAAGTTCAATCTTGATCAACACCCTAAGAATGATCTTGAAACTAAAGAAATGCAGAAGATTCCTTATGCTTCAATTGTAAAGAGTCTAATGTATGCTTCGGTTTGTACATGTCCGAATATTATGTAAATTGTTGGGATATTAGGCAGATATTTGAGCAATCCAAGAATATATCATTGGAAAGCAACCAAAAGGGTTATGCGATATCTTTAGAGAACAAAAAACTACATGCTCACATACAGGAGATCGAATTAGTTAGAGATCATTAGGT
The DNA here is from genome assembly GCA_026873985.1 of Saraca asoca. Lineage (NCBI taxonomy): Eukaryota > Viridiplantae > Streptophyta > Magnoliopsida > Fabales > Fabaceae > Saraca > Saraca asoca. The sequence goes on from JANHAO010021995.1 coordinate 781, forward strand.
ATTCCGACTCTGATTTTGCAGGATGTCAAGACAGTCATAGATCCATTTTAGGCTATATCTACCTACTTGATGGAGGAATTATTTCCTAGAAGAGTGCTAAGTAAATGCCCATAGCTTCTTCCATCATAGCAACTGAATTTATAGCATGTTATGAGACATTCAATCATGGGATATGGCTGTGGCATTTTGTCACTAGGTTGCAAATTATGGATGGTATCGGAAGACCATTAAAGTTACTTTGTGACAATAAGTTAGCAGTGCTATATTCCAACAACAACATGAGTTCATCAAAGTCAAAACACATAAATATTAAGTTCCTAGTTATTAAGGAAAGAGCTTAGAGTGGTCAAATTTCTATAGAGCATATTGGAACAAACTCCATGATTAGGGATCCACTTATTAAGTGTTTACCACCCAAGGTCTTTCATAGGCATACCGTTCATACAGGGGTTGTATCATTTAATGATATGTTAGTTTAACGGGAGTTTGTATTTATGGATGCCTTTATTTGTAGATATTTTTTTATGGATATTTTATAATTATTTACTGGAGTATAAAGATTGTATATATATTTATACTCTAATCTTGTTTGGTTTGATCTCACTAAGGAGAAAGGTTGGACTAATTGGAAATAGGCGTATTAAGATCACATTGCATAAAATTTTCACACTACACATTCATGCTTGATCCATGTCATTAGTTATATTGATATATGTGACCATTGATGGATCTAGTTACAATAATTGTGATGAAGATCACTTTGATCCTACATTGATATGATTGATGGACCGGATTGATTAGAGATAATTTTAGTAATGATAGCAATTTTGAGCTTATAAGATTATGTTACGATATACAATTATAAGGTGTCATGTATGTATATATACATATGTAGTTCAATTGGGAGATTGTTAGATTTTCTTCAATTGATGTATACATTCTAATAATAATAATAATAATAATAATAATAATAATAATAATAATAACAACAACAACAACAACAATAATGGTATATTATATGCTATCATGATGATTGATAAAGTAATCTAATAAAGTTTAAGATTAAATGGGTCTAAATCATCTCCTAAAGTGTGGGTTTTTATGTGTAGAGACCCTAAAGTTTAATTTCTTATTTATAATAGACAAATTAGGAATAAAAAAAGATAAGAAATGTATAAAGTGGGTATGGTCCTCAAATTATATGAAAGGTTTTATTTTTCTGACATTCCATCATTAAAAAATAAAGAGTATATTTTCTAAAAAATTCATATATATCAATTTAAAAAATCAAGAGCTGCAAGAATCATAATCATATTATCTCCTATGAATTTAAGTATGTTTCCACATCTAATATATTCTTCTTGATAATTGAGCATGAAATATTCAGATTTTGATAATGAATTTTATTTATCATAATCAAAGTTTTCTGACACATCTTCCCAGCACATCGCACCCTCATTGAAATTCATTAACAATAGATAAGAATTATACATAAGCCTTGAATTTCGTGAATCCATGAATCACTGTTAAATCAGAAAAAAAAAAATCATAAGCTAAACTAGCCAACATTAGTTTTGCAAAAGGTAGGAGAATGATTAAAGGAGAAGACCACACATCTGAAAAGGAATAGATGCAATAAAATCATCGTTGGTCACTGGACTCTCCAAAACGCAACAATTTCTACTTTATCTTCTACGTCCGTTCAAGCAATCTCGGTCTTGATTTCAAGCAAATTCTTAAGAGATTGAAAACTTCTCTATCTTCCACTTGAAAAAATCAAAAGAAATTTTAACTACATAATTTTGTAGTAAAGAGAACTTTCAAGTCGCATTGCCATCATCAGAAAATGAAGACAAACTTCAAAGTTAAAATTGAAAAATTGGTACCAAATCATGAAATTAGACAGAGAAATTTAAAAAAATACCACAAAGAAATTGGGAGAGGTTTGAACCCTAGGAAATGGCAATAACGAAACCTCATATCCTGATAATGAAGAGAGCACATGGCAATGAAAGTAAAATCCAAAATAAAGTCAGAGGGCATCCAAACTCCACGAATCATGATCCAAAAACCTAATGTGGCATTTTATTAACAGAATCATCCATTTCTAGAAAGTTTAAGATTTTCAAAAATATGATACTCAAGAATATCATATTATCACATTTTGTTTAATTTAAAAAAATTTAAAAATATTATAATATTATATTTTAATCAATTTATATATTTTTAAAAATATTATTAAATCACTAAAAATGTCATCATTAAAAATTAAATAATCAACATCAAAAAATTGAATTGTTAAAGGTGGTACGTGGTGATCAAAGATAGTGAACAGTTGAAAGTGATGATGGACGATAGTTAATTGTGAAAAATGATAATGGTCAATGATCAATAATAGTTGGTAGCTACGAGTGGTGGTCAAGGGAGGTGAATGATAAAGGATAAGCAATAGTGGATGGTGGTCAACAGTAATGAGTGACAATGGATAATGACCAATAGCAATGAATAGTGATAGACAGTGGTCAACAATGATAGATAATAGTAAAAGGATGTCAACGATGATGGGGTAATAATAGGTTAAGGTGGTAAAACATTAATGGAATAATAGAAAAAATAATTTTTTTTATAAATCTAAAACATTCCCACGTGAGAATGTAAGACTTCAACATTCCCATGGGAAGAGTTAAAAATATTTTTGGGAGTGTTCATATTCTCAAATAATTTTTTTTTAATTTTTAACCAAACAATTTTCTGAAACTAAATTAGGCAAAATTATATCTGTTGGCTATATTATTATTGACATAAAAAGCCATTAAATATAATAACGACAATTGAGGGAATTTCTTGTGGGCCTAGAGTCAGAAAAATTGGGCCATTGTGTTTATAATAGTCAGTTTATTGTTTATGAGAATCGCAACTTGTTTCGACAGTGACCTTAAGCATATTAAAAATTATCCCAGTGCGGCTTTCAAAAAAGAGTTGTTGAAAATACTGCATTCGAACAAAATTGGCTACTCAATTAAGATGATATATGACACTTTTTCAAACGCTATCAGGTATTATTATAAATATGACTAGTCATATTAGGATGCAAGTTGCTGTTTGTTTCTCAAATCATGCAAACAATATTACTAATATAACACTGTAATAAATTAATTATTATCAATAAAAAAATTTATATTTTTTAATTTAAAAATTTTATAATTATATTATTTTAATTTCAAACAGATTTTTTTCAGATTTTTAAATTAAATTTTTTCAATCAAATTTTTAATAGATCTAAATTTTTATCGTTTCTGAAATAACGGATCCTAATCAAGTTTGAATCAGATTTATCTAGATTCTACCAATTGTCATCCCTAACTCTAACAAATCATTTACTACTAAATACTTAATCTGCTAACTTAAACCAAGAGCAAATTAATCAAGTAAAATTTAGAGTTCTTCTTTTTATTCAAGCTTTAAACCTACTGCGTTAATGTTAATAACGCAATCAATTTCGTTAGTTTTCTCTTTTTGGTATCTTCACATATATTCAAAGTTCTATGTTTATTTTGACAGTTCAATTTCTTTCTTTGGTATATCTCAGATAATACATAAAGATGCCTTATTCTCTATTATCATATCGAACAGAGGTTAGGTACAATATATCTCATGCTTACTGATAGAAGCAACATTGCTCCAAATTCAAAATACAAAAACATTAAATTGGTTCAATGCAAACAAATTAATGGCCCTTGCTCCTTAGCATGCAAATAACGAAAATCTAAACAGCCACAGGTTCAGCGTCCATTCACCTTGTTCAATGTCTATTAACAATTAAATAAAAGTAAGTTTAATTTATTTACCTCAAATGTAGACCTGCTCATAGGCCAAATATACTAAACTTGAACCAAAGCTTATGGGATATAATGGACTTTGAGTCTAAGTCCAAGGTTAAATCCAAATAATTTTAAACCCATTTATAAATCAGGACCTAGCCCATGAGTATAGATAAAATCCAAATGTAAGCCTATGGACCCAATAACAAGGATTCCTTATTCACTGAAAATAATATAAAAGAAAATGATGAACTATTTAAGTGCAAAATATAATTAGGTTTGTAAAGTAATAAAATAATATTTTTTTATATTTTATTTTAACTAAAATAAAAATAAAAATTTTATTTTAATTATTATAGACAACAATATTTATTTTAAATTCTAGTTTCATTTTTTAATATATTTAATAAGAGCTAATATTAATGAAAAGCTTACTATTAGAAGTGTATTTAATATGAAAATAACTTCAGGATAATAAAAGATTTGAGTAGTTTGGAGAAAATATTAAATATTTAAATTTTTGTGATGTCATCAAAAAAAATTTATGAAAAGTCTTATTGAGGTTGTTTTTACTTTTTATTTTTAGACTTGGTTGGTAAAATTTGGCATTATCACAATAATAACAATTTCAACATAGCAATTGTTATTTCTTTTTTTCCAACTTACTCTCTTTTTTAGCTTCCTTAAATAGTATATGTGTTTTCACTTATCTCATCCACCTCTTGTAATATTAGGAACTAAAACAAAATTCAATATTAAAATATTAACTTAGTATAATTATACTTAAATAAGATCTACAAACAAAAAAACTAAAATTTTCCATCTTAATGTTTACGATGGATTTATTTATAAGTGAATAAAAGGTGTTGACTTAAATGACAAGAGAATTTGTCACTTTTTTTTATTGTCTTCAGTTCAAATTTGATAGGAAGCTGTAATTATATCAAATTTGTATTAATTCACTAATCCCAGCATAAATTAATTTACTTGGATCAATTCAAAAAAAAAATACTACCAAAACTCAAAACCCTTTTTGACAAATATATATATATATATATATATATATTTGACAACAATTTGTAAGAATATCAAATTTCTATAGATTCATTAAACCCAATATACATTAGTTTATTTTTTTAAAAATGACAACAATACTTATTTTAGATTCTAACATTTATTTTTTTACCAAAAATGAAAAGCTTGGGACTACATAGTCAATTTTACTAAATAATATTATCTTCTGTGAATATTTTTATTTTATAGTATAATTTATTATATATTATATTCTTTTTTTAAAAAAAACTTACATACACAATACATTACAATAATTATTAAAATAATATTTAAAATATTAAACCAATTAATTTGAATTGTTAATTGAAAATTTTTAAAAGAATTTTATAAATGTAATTAGAAATTGAACTTGAGCTTAACCCAAGTTAAACTTGGGATTAGCCCATAATGTATAAAGGTTCGGCCCATTTGATAGACTTAAACCTATAACCCAACATAATGAATTTGATCAATAGCCTATTGGACATAGCCTAATAAGTTTCCGACCCTTCATGTCCATTAACACCTCTACTCAAATGTGAAAAAGAGTATATGTGCATTAAAATAGTGAAATCAAAGAGTGGAGCTCGACGATGATAGCATCTGACTAGAAGTGGAGTTGGATAAAGGAGGGAGCTCTTCTTTGGAAATTTTGCTTAGGGTTTCAAATGGGGGAGTGCAACAAGATGGGTAAATCATAGCTTAGCAACAGATGTGTCTGTTGCTATGTTTTAATATTTGGTGATAGAATCAAATGATAGATATATGTTATTTTCAAAAAAGAAAAATCTGTCTTTAATTTCATCAATAAATTAAGAATAGCAAAAAAGAAAAATAAAATTACACATACAAATTATGCCGATGGAAATAGTAATGAATTAAGTACTTTTATTATTTTTTTAATACTCCATTGCTAATGTCATCACTATAATTGCAAATGCTCATAGTTATTTATAGAAGATTATGCAATCCGGCTCTAATTCTATCATTACTAATGCAATCCATGAATAAATCTGTTGAAAAATTATAAACGTCTAAAATAATTCCATACATTATTTTAGAGACAAATTTTCCCTCACAAATTCCTTTGCTAACTCTAGTAAAATTTGTAGTGTAAGACTGTGTAAAAGCTTCTCAATAGCTTATTGAATCTTAATGAAATACTGGACTAACGTCCCATTGCCTACAAACGTTAGAGAGCAAATGTACTCTTTGAAGCAAACCTTCTTGCGATAATCACTATAAATATTCACTACAAGATTTTCAATATTTAACAACAGAATTTATCTATAGAAATAACAACTGCTAATTAATCCGTCACCATAATGCAATACATGGACAATGTCATTTGCTTCAACAATAGCACCAAAATGATATAATCCGTCATTATGTACATGACTAAAATATGGCGGAAATTACGCGCAAAAAATATTTCTATATTTAGAGATGGATAAGCAAATGGAGAATTTTTTTGAATAATTTTAAAATCTATTGCTAAACTGGAAAATTTATATATTTATGCATATTCATTCCTATATCAAAAATTTATATTTGAAGCAAGTATATATTAGAGTAAGTTAAATAATTAGTTTAAAATTTATTTATATATTTTTGATAAAAATATATATATGTACATTTTTTATAAAAAAAATAAATATGTACATATATAATTATTTTTTCCATAGGTATAAAAATTATAAATAAATTGTATACATGTGTTATATAATTAATATTACAAATTTTATAGATATATAGAGTAATATTTCATATTTTAAGTAAATAGATATAAATAATTTTAATACACTATGTTTATTATAATAAATTAACAAATTGTTTATATACAAAATATGTATATATAAATTATTTATGAATATATGAATATTTTAGGAAAAATATGTGTTATGTGAATAAATATTTTGCATGTGTGCATATACATTAAGTAACTACATTATTATAAAATATATAAAATAAATTATAAACATAAGTAAATATTAACACACACATATAATTATATATATATATATATTACAAAATGCAAATATAAATGGTAAGTAAATAATGTATAGCAACAAACTTAGTGACAGAATTACGGCAGTTAGTCGTTAATTTAAAATTTTTCAATCTCGTACAAAACAAAATGCATCATTTCTTTAGCTTATATTTCAAAGGCATAATTTATGTCAATTTTAAAAATTATTGATAAGATAATAGTTAATTTTATATTACTATAAAATTTTATGAATACAATCTACATAATAAATATATTAAATTTAATTTGTAAAATTTTTATTTTATAAAAATTTAACAATAATGTAAGTATACTTTTTTATTGACATTTGTATCAATTCATCTTACCATTATTGCTCGTTTATAAATAATAAAAAAAAAAAGAAGAAAGAGAAGAAGAAAATGACAACGACAATGATGATGAGATGGTAACTAAATCAACATGTCACCTTTATTAGTTCTATGACATTTGAAACATTTATTTTATGTATACATTTGAATGTGAATATTACACAATCCTAACACGGTTGAAACTAATCTGCTTGTCTCCTAGTTAGGTCTCACCAGTTTGTCTTGTGAACCAGTTCGGTAAGTAAACATACTCGGTTTAGGACAAATTTTGGCTTAAAAATCTAGCATGAAAAGGAGGTGTTGTGGTTCAAATTTGAGAGCAAATACACTTGTGAATTATTTTTCTGAATTTTTTATGTTTTAGGAATATTTGTATCTTTTTAGCATTGATCATTCATCTAGTATGAATAGAAAAGTATATGGTTGCAATCCTTGCATTTTTGTCTTCATATTCATATGGGATAGAAGATTAGAACCTTTTAGAGCTAGGAGAAAAGTCCTTGTGTCAACCCAGAAAAAGTATGTTTATTTTTGTTATTTAGGCTTTAGCTTAGAATGCTCTTTAAGGGGCATGTTAGGTAACTAGGTTGGCATTGTAACCCGAGTTAGGGATCAAATGGTGGAGCTTAGAGATACTCCCCCTATACGCTCAAACTATATAATGAGTTATATATTAATAAAATGGAATTGTTGTTCTCTTTATTTTTAAAAAGTCCCTTCTTGATATGTACTAGAGATTTCTTGTGTGGCATGTTCTTTTAGACTTGATATGCACTAATGTTTTGACTACATGCTTATGTTTGTTTGTAAACATGTTGCGTATGGGATTTTGATTGTAATGATGATAAAATCCACAATGTCTCATTTATCTTTCCAAGTGTAGCTTGAATTTATTAAAGGCTAGCATGTTGGGTAACAGTTGGCATCATATGCTGCATGGTTTCTACTAGAGAGCTATCGGCCTTTGATAGTTGGTATCAGAGCCTGGTTGTGCTGGAGAGAGCAAATCAGGTGGGCTATGGTTAGAGTGAATTTGGCTTGTCAAAAGCATATAGAGTTTGTGAGTGAAGCAGGCACTCGTCAAAATAGCAAAAAGATGTTACTAAGGACTTTACCAAGAAGGGTGCAAGAGGTTGGAGTAAATTGAGGGCTAGTGTGCAAGATATTGCATTCAAGAGAACATTAGTGGTTCATCGAATGGAAGTGTGTGTAGAAGTTGGTGGACTTGCTATGCAACACAGGACATTAGTTATGTGCTTATTCATAGTAGGCATTTGAGGGAATGCAAAACCACTAAGAGGGTGAGTGAATTGATAGCTTATCCAGTGGGAAGAAGCCCTAGGAAATACCTGATGAAGCATGGCCACAATAAATAGTTGATACATCTTACAGGATGGCACATCTCTTGTGATATGTTGAGCAGACAAATCTTATTAGAGGAGTCAAAATTTGTGTTAGAGAGCATAAATTTTACTCAGAGGAGTAAACTTGGAGGGGATAGAGTTAATACATGAGGGATCCATTATGCACTATCTGTAGATGTAAAAAGTGAGCTATAGCTCTAATCCATAGGATTCAAGATGAGATGCTAGAAGAGCTAGCACATCATAATCACATGACAAGCAGTAATGACACCTGTATAGTGAGCTAGAGCTACATAGTTGCATAATGGAGTTGAGACAATGATCTCAAGGCATAGCTGACTAACACTACATAGTCGCAAAACAAACTTTTCGGTAATGACCATGGGATTCACAATTACTTATGCATGGGCAAAGTGAAACTCGAGCTAGAGTGGAGGATGCTCGATGCTCAACCCCCATCAAAGCTATTGATGTAGGGGAGTCATCATAAGGATGTGATGCACTTAAAGAAAGAGTCTTCAAAGGGATGTCTCTCAAGAAATGCCAAGAGAGAGGGCACTGATCATCGAAGAACTTACTATAAGGGCAATGTTACTAGCGAGTGGCTATGAAGGTCATAGGAGATGACCCAGTATCAACTTTGAAGAGATAGCACTTAAGTGTACAAACTTATAAAGGGTCGTGAGGACCATGATGCTAGATAACATCAACTCTAAAAAGATTGTGATGGTCAAGATGCCACAAGGGTGTCAATTCAAAGAGGATTAGGAGGATCCAATTGAGTGTGAGAGTTGCATAATGGAGGCATAATGGATTGATGAACCCAACATGAGTAAACTTGTAAGCAATGTAGGAGACTTGCGAGCAAGCCATGTTTTGTGAGCAATGTATGGGGCTTGCACATGAACAAGATATGAGATTTACATCTCTCATACGGTGGTATGGGACAGTGGATGTGGGGCTATCTATCAGTAAGCATATAAAATACCATGTAGGCACACAAGTTATAGAGGTAGCATGCACTTAAGCTAGCACACACTTAAGCTACAAAGGTAGTGAGTCAAATTGAGAGTTGTGCGTGGATAGTGTGTTGCAAGCTATAGAGGTAGTGAGACAAGCAAAAATTACAAAAGCAATGACCTAAATGCTACAGAAGCAATGGAACAAGTGAAGTTGTAGAGGTGACAAAACTAGGAGAGCTGTAGAGACAGTGACACATAAGTTTATGTCGAGACAACGAAGTTGAGTATATAAAAGTAGAACATAGAGTCTGTAGAGGTAGCAAAGCCTAAGACACTAAAGTTATAGAGGCAACTACCTAAAGGTTGTGAGGGGAAACAAATGTGCAATGGTGTGAGTTCAAGAAGACAAAGCCAAGAGCAAGTCTAGGGAAAAGCTAAGGAGCAATAGACTAACGAAGATCCTAAAAGTTATGTCAAGTTCAAAGTGTCATTCATCAAAGCCTCTCAAATGATGTTAGTTTAAAGAGACAAATAGGCTGGTCAAAGGAGTAGTTTGAATGGAATAGGCTGAAGACCCATATGAAGATTCGAGAAGGTAGTAGTCAAAAGGAGAGACCTTCATGGAAGTTATGTCAAATTGATGCGTCAATGAGGGCATTGACATTTAAAGTGGGGGAGAATGTCAAAAGTTAGCCTTGTAAACTAGTTCAATAGGCAAATATGCTCAGTTTAAGATAAAACTTGGCTTAAAAATCAAGCATGAAGAGGAGGCATTATGATTCGAATTTGGGTACAAATGCACTTATGAATTATTTTTTTTAATTTTTCTTGTTTTGGGGCCATTTATATCTTTTTAATATTGATCATTTGTCTAGTACGAGTAGAAAATACATGATTGCGATTATTGCATTTTTATTTTCGTGTCCATATGAAATAATGCATTAGAACCCTTTAGAACTAGAAGAAAAATCCTTGTATTAACTCAAAAAAAGTATGTTTATTGTTGCTATTTAGGCTTTAGCTGAGAATACTCTTTAAAAGGGGACGCATTTGGTGACCAGGTGGGCATCGTGACTTGTTATTAGTATTTTCTGGAAAGCATGAGTTGGACTGGCTGAAGTCCAGTAAGAGGCATAACCAACTAGGTGGAAGCCCAAATTGGAGGTTGTAATCACTCAGTGAGGATATCATGCATTGGCTGTGAGCTAAAGACATTGAGCAATGTCACGGCAGGGAGCGCAGCTTGCTGGAAAGGCTTTCAACTCGTCAGCGAGAGAGCTATCACTCTAGCCATCCTTAAGGAGAATGACTATACAAGTATAACGAGGTTAGTTGAAGCCCTCCAGCTCGTCCACTAGCATAATGCTAAGTCACGAGGTTAGCAAGTTAGATGTGTGTTTGGGATCCAGTCAGCAATCAGGGGCACACATCTCCAACTGATAGCTTAGCCTCCAAACTAACACATCAACCCCTGGCAATCCGACAATGATTTGCCTGGCATTAATTATCTGACGCCAAGCATTAAATGCCTGGTGCAGCAAAAATAATCATTCTGCTACTTGTAAAATTATATTTGTAACCCTTCCCCCTTCTATAAATATGAAGGGGCAGTCATTGTAATAAGAAAGAGAGGAATTTGCATGTAGAAACTCTACTGGAACATAAAGAGAGAGAGAGAGAGAGAGCATTGCCATTGTAATCAAACAGAGAAAAACAACTACTAGTTAATAATTTAAATCAATGTAGACGTAGGAGCCAACTTGGGTTTAGCTGAACTATGATAAAATTCCTGGTGTTTTCTATTTTTCTTCTCTTCCAGTGTCTTTCTTTTTGTACTTTATCCATACTCAACTTGTAGTCTGGGCTAATACTGGACACAGATCTGTTGATCAGATTTTGGTTTTAACATTTTAGTGCTAAAAGGAGCACCCCTACTGCACACTCTTCATTTTTATCCCTAATAAGCTATTTTGAGTTGTTTTAAGAACAATGGTAA
>JANHAO010021996.1:0-12352 GCA_026873985.1 Saraca asoca
ATTTCTAAAATATATTTTTTAAAAATAATATATTAGTTATAATCATATATGAATTCTTATTAATTAAATAATTAAATCTTTTAACATAAAGTAGTTAATCTAATTTTTTTTTAAATAATTTATAAATAAAATTTTCTAAATATTAAGATATTCAGAAAATAGTTTTGAAAAAATGAAAAAATTCAAATAACAAATTAGCTAATTTATAACATTAATGTAACAGCTTTATGAAATTAAAAGAAATATAATATTTTTTCACAATTAAATAAATATAATTATATTAATTATGTAATTATTTAATAAATAAAAATATAATAATAATTTACTAATATTTAAATATATTATATTTTATGATCTAAATTTATATTATAAATTATTATTAAATAAAATTATTAAATCCGTATATTACACATGTATAAGCTAGTTATGCAATAATTATCCGAACAAAGATAAAGATAATAATACCAGACACAATCTATCTTAGTTACACTAATTAGATTTTAAGGATAAAATAAAATTGTACAAGATAACCATAGCTTAAGGATAAGATGAAATGGAAAAACTGACCATAGACCTTCCATCTCGCCAAAAAAAAAAAAAAAAGTTGATCATGTGTCCTTCTTGATCTGGCTCCACATCACAATAAAATAACCCTCCTTCTTCACATGACTTTTGTTTGAAGTAATTAACCAAGTCTTCAGAACCACCCACTTCAATTGACATCATCCTTTGTTTCCGAACATAGGTGTAAACATTTTCAACACTTTTGACCTTTTCAACTAAATATGAAAACACATTACAAGGTTCGAATTCCATCATTTACCATCAAATACCGAATAGATGTTAACAAATGACACTTCAAGTGTGACAAGTTTATGACTGAGTTCATCAAAAGGAAAGTTAATTTTCAAAGTTTCTGATTATCAACAGCGAATCAAATCTTTGCTTTACATCCTGTTCTTCTATCTAACTTCTTGTAAATTGCTTCATCTTTCTTGTTTTTCCTTCCTAAAGCCTTCTTTTGAGCAACAATAGTCCCTTGTGTGAATAGTATAATAAACAATGTTCCATTTTCTAACACTGAATTCCCTTTGATAGCCATAGTTGTATAATTTATATGCCTCTACCTCACTATGCACAGTCTCTGCTAACAAAGTTTTTGAACCAATAGGATGTACAGCATGGGAAGAACAATTTGTTGCCTCATTCTTTTCATCATTTTTATTATGCTCACCTTCACAACATTCCATTTCTACAACAATAAATTATATAATAAATTATACCGTGGCAAATTAAAAATTAATAAAATTTAAAAATTTATTAGACTATAAAAGAAATATGATAGAGAAAATGTTATTCTCAAAATTAAAAAAAAAAATCATTTAAAATCACTTTAAATTATAAGGATACTTTTTAGCGTGTATGATACATTATTTTTATTTATCGCATTTACACACTTTTTTTCAGCAGTAGAATTCATAAGATATTAATTATTATGTCTAGTTGTATATTAAACCCATCACAATATTTTAAATTAATGCCAAACTCTTAATATTATTATTTTTATCATCATCATCAATCTTCTATCTTTTTACAATTTATCCCATTACATATGCATGGTATACCATTTCTATTAAACAATTTTGATTCACAAGGAAAATTTACAAAAAAAAAAATTAGTTTAAATTATAAAGATTCCAAAAAATTTAATTAGAGTCATTCTGAATATCTTTCAGTGTTTCTGTTAATATTATCATGTTGTTATATAATTCTAAATAATATTTTTATGATAATTTTCATTTTATTCATTCAAAAACACAATTATCCTCCAAATATACTATAACAATAGTAAGAAATTTTTTTTATAGAAACCTCTAAAAGATTTTGGGATATTACAATCATTAATTTATAAAGGTTTCATGATGAACTCAAAAATCTAAATTATTTTTAATTGAGTACATTAAATGTTATATATACATCTAAAAATGGAAATTTAAATTATTTTTAATTAAGTAAATTAAATGTTATACATACATCTAAAAATGTAATTACACATTGTCTTTTATACTTTTCATATATACACGTGAGAGTGTATTTAAAAGATTTAAGTAAGTAGTATTTTGAAATAAATAAGTATACCTAAGGACTATCATTGCTTAAAAAAGAATTAAACAGCTTTTATTTGATTGGTTGATACCTATCTAAATCTTACCTTGTCACTCACCTATTCACCTATGTGTTTGTAAAATTTCGAATAACTAAAAATAAGATTTTATTTAATTTATTTTAAATAATATTTAATTTTGAGTCAAAATAAATTTTATTTTATTTCATTTAAAATTTTTATTTTAATTATACTTATAATATTATGAAATTTATCAATAATTTTATTAGAATTCATTTTATTTAACATAAAATATATGTAATATAAAAAATTTTATCCTTATTTTAATATCTTATTTACTATGATATCATTAAAATTTACTTTCTAATTGAATTCTATAAATCTTTAATATGTTTCAAACAAAAGAATTTATATGCAAATGAATTGAAATTATTATTTTTGATATAGTTTTTAAACAATAGAATTTATTTATAAATAAATTAAAATCATTTCTATTGAAATGAAATGAATTCTAAAAAAATTAATTTTAAGCAAAACATTGATAACTTTTACTTTTTTAATGAGGTAACATCTTCCTGTTAACTAATACTGATGTAAAAATTTTTACCTTTTGATCGAATTTAAACTATAGGTTAGCAGTCTAAACTTGCATGAGTTAATTGCTGTAATCTTGGGAGAATTACAACTCTGTCACTTCATATTTAATTTATTAGGATAAATATGAAATAACAGTATTGTTATTCTCTTAGAATCACCCGATGTTATAAATTACAAGTTTGCGTTAGTAACATGAATAGCCAATTACTACCTTTTTATATATAAACAAAAGCTAACTTTAAATAATCCTCAAAGACATAACCCCCTAAAATTTAAAATTCTATAAATAATCATGAAATTTTTAAAAAAATTGAAAACATTAAAATTTTAATTAAAAAATACATGTAAATTAGACATGACTTTTTCTGATTATTTTTAATATAATCAAGTTGTAGATGAATTTTCTTTTAAATTAAATTATTATCAATGGGATTAAATCTTTAATGCGTTTAAAATATGATTAAAGATAAGTACTTTGAATAAATTATTATTAAAATTTGGTTCGATTGCATTTGAGGTGAGATTTTCTTTTAATTTTTCTTTTATAACTTTTAGTTTATTGTACTAAAAAAAAAATAGAAAAAGTTACAGGTAGCTTATCTATCTTTTTCAATTTCTTTTAATTGGATTTTAATATTTTCAATTTTTTTAAAACATTTAAAGGAGTTATTTGTAGGATTTAAAATTTCTAAAAATTATATGACACTAATCTTTAGTTTATAAGCTATTTATATTTTGCCTTGAAAAAAATAGGGATGGATTGACAAGAATAATTTTTAAATGTTTGAAAAAAAAAAAACTTATTCATAACTCAGTCACACGTTTGCATTGCAAATCAATCCATTTGTATGACCCTGCGTTGATTGTTTTATGTAGATTTTTTTTTTTTTGTTCTTGCACATCGTAATACTTCTAGATGTCTTTTTTTCCATTTCACATAAAATAGTTACAACAAGAGGAATGAACCTAAACCACTTACACTGACCTACATAATAACGTCACCTCAAGAGCTGCTAGAAGACCTGCAACAACAACAACAACATTAAAGTAACAAAACAAAAGATAAAGACTTGTAAACTCAAATACTTTAAGATGCGCCGTCAAAATTTGGTGGCGGCTAATCAAAGTCCACTACAACAAACTTCTGCTTCTTGATACTCCATGGGCAAGACATGAACGTGGAAATAAACTTGTTGCTTCTCAAAGTTTTGAAGTTTTAGTGACAATAGGTGGATTGAAAGGCTGAAAACCATCTATCTTGTGCCTGAATTTGCATTGCACTTTTCCATGTGATTTGGAATGCTTAAAATAACCTTTAGAACACAGACTTCTGATTATGAAGTTTTTCGACATTCTTCATGGTATGACACATATTATCATCCAACAAACTATTAGCACATTGATTACTAACTTATAGGTCAATTGGCTCCTTTGATATATTATTATTGAAACTTTTAGTTGGAATCACCTCCACACTCATGGATAGCTAACTAGTAGAACTATTCTAAGAAGAGATGTTAGTTGATCATGATGGCCACTAGAATAAAGTTTTGCAGATGATTGGATGTACAAAGGACTTTGCATGAAGTTTTTTATGAAATAACATTCATTTTTATTTTTCACGCATTGACCTTTTTAAGTCCAAATTATCTATAATTCAAACATACTTAAATATTCTTCTTTTTCTTAAATAAAGCTAAGATCAAGTTGCCTGTGCTAGTTGAGATGAAAGCATCAAATCTTTATGCTAAGATTAATTTGTCCTTATTTTGATTGAAATAAGTAGAATTCCTTTAATCTTTCAGAAATAATGTCAACTCCTTCAACTGTTACTCAAGGGTAAGCTTCTTACCCTCTACTTTATTATGTCTTTTAGATTGTTCATACATGTAACAAAGTCCCTAACCTATTTCTCTTGGTCTAGTTGAACTCCTAAATCATTAACTTGCTCCATTAATTCTCTATTGATATTTTCTAAAATCATAATTTAATTTCTGATGCATTAACAACTTCTAATGCAACTGCAGAGGATGGCCAAGCATCACCTAGAGATGCCTAAATGGCAAAGTAACTCCATCTTCATGCTCAACCTTAAAAGGCGAAGGTTGCTTGAGAGATTTTTTCCTAAGCAAAACCTCATAAGGCTCCTCCTTAATAGTCAAGAGGCGCACACATGGCGCTAAAAAGCCTTTCTTCAACCCAAGAGATTTGCTTGCATAAGCCATAATTTTAGACCAAACAAACAATTTTGAAACAGAGCAAACAAGCAAAACAAAACACACCAATAGACCAAAAGGACTCCGCAGCCACCAAAAAGAAAAAGATATAGACCAAAAGATGTGCTAATACCTATAAATTCACCAAAGCTTATTACTACTGTAGCTGCCAGAACCACCAACGCCGACGAAGGTTTGTCACAAATTCAATCAGCAAGCCTAGATGTACCTCTGCCGCTGAAGCACAGAGACAAGAGATAACCTTCGTCCGTCGCGCTGAGGCTTGACAATCAGAGACCGTAGGACTGGGCGACGACATAGTTGGTGAAGGATTGCATCGAGAAGGTTTGCTGTATTGAAATCAGAAGTTTTTTCCAACATTTCTTGTGCTCAAGCTTTCTAATTGTCTTCAAATTTATATTTTGTAATCAACAAAATCCTGATACAATTTTTATTTGCAATTTATACTGATCAAGAGTAAGTAAAATAAAATTAATTTTGTATACTAATGAAGGTAAATTTAAAATTTAGTATTATCTACCAACAACAATAAGAATATGTTAGATATCGACATCATGAAAGGCCTCGAAGTATCACAGACATAAAACTCTAAGCTAGAAAGCAATGTTCGTATACATTCACTTTTCTATTTCACAAGTGGCTTGCTATCTTATAAAACAATGAAAATTTAATCACACCATTTACATGTAACAACCCTAATAGGGGCCTCAAGCTTTTGTGATAAGGAGACAACTTGAGCTGAATCTGATAATAAGAAAAATATGTGTTTTGAAAGAAATAATGTATGAGACAACTAGAGACGTCAAGAGAAGCGTGTTTGTAAAATTTGAAATCAAACTCTCACTTTTTATAAAGTAGAGAAATGTAGAAAATGTTTTGAGGATTAGATACGTCAAACGATAGCATTTTGAACTAAAATTTTTATAGTAGACTCATCTAGATGTCAACTAACTATCATAAAAAAAATGAATAATTAAAAGAAAATTTAATAAAAAATTGTGTGAAAGAATTATGATTATATAGTTTGAAAGTTACAAATAAAATAACAATTACATATATAATCACTATAAATAAATAAATATCACATCAAGTAAAAGAAAAATTTTTAAAATAATTAAAAAGGTGAAATTTAGTGACAAATATTTATATCCATCATTTTTATTTGTAAATACTGACATATTTTTGGAGTAGGTCTCATAGTTTTTTACTCTTATAGTTTGGGGTCTTCTATGTTAAAAATTGACATCTTTTAATTTATTTTCTTATTATGTATTTCTTAATTTATTCACTTTACATTAAATAATTTATATGTTCCAATCTAAAGTTACATTTTTAATATTAATCCTACCTAAAATACTATTGATAAAAATTTATAACTTTATCAATTTGAGTTACGCCAAAAATTTTAACAAATATCAATCTTTTATATTAAAGTTACCACTTATAATAAAAAAGAGTAAAGACATAAATTTTTTACAAAAATTATAAAAAAAAATGTAGTAATGCAAATATTTTTTGAATTGCCAAAACATATTTCATAATTTAATAATATTAAATTTGTTAGTACGAATGAGTTCACAAAGAAACATCATTCTTAATATTTGATATGTCATGGATGCTTTTGCTTGAAACTCTTTGACTAGATTTGAGTAGTGGATGATGGTTAGAACTAGCCTGCACAAGGAACAAAGCCACTAATATATGATAGAATTTGTTCACTAAGCACATTTTAATGTTTAAATTTGCTTTTGAAGTAGAGTTTTAATATTAAATGTATATTAAGTGTGCGAAGAGATTAGGCATTGGTCACGCCATTAACCTTGGCTTTTGTCAAATTATGAATGTCCACATGTTAATGATGTACTTCTAGGGTGAGCGACTTGTGCAACTTGGTAAGATGTTACACCTTTCGTCCATGGTTTTGGGCATAATCATCTTTGAGCGTAGCTACGCTTGGTGGACCATCTAAGACTACTTGTTGACCTTGGTCTCGTTCAACTGCTCTTGGGCCAAGTTGATTGGTCTTGGACTAAAGTATTTTTTAGGCTGTGTGACTTGTTTTCCTTTTCCTATGTTTGTCATCATTTTTTCTAAGAAACTCTTCATTTTCTGGCTTTTAGTGTGAGTTGTGGTCACTATTGTCAATCATGATATTTATATTTCCTAGGTGTGTTCCTGACCTTTGATGTTATTTCATAACATGGATTCTTATATGGACTATCCTTTGTCATTTTATTGCAGGCAATGGATTGTTTTCCAATTCCCTCTTAAATAGTGAATTGACTTTTCAAAAACATATTTGCTCTTGCTTTCAGTTCTTCTTCTTTATCTCTCCAAAGCTTTTTCGATGTTCTTTTCATCCCTCTCTGGCTTTCTTCTTACAGTTTTTCTACTTCTGACGATCCAAGTAAAGCTTTTCTTCTGATTTATCCTTCTTTTGCCAATTTCTTTTGCTTGTGTTACTTTATGTTGTTGCTATCTCTAATTTTGCTAAGTTTCCCCCTTGCGAGATGCTTTGCTACTTTCTGTTACTACCATGGTTTTCCTTTTTGCTTGCTTTATTTTTCTTTATTTGCTTGATTTGTTTGTTTTTCTGCTTAATTTTTCTAACTTTGATTCGTTTGGCTTTTTTAAGCTAAACTTTTTTTTTTCTTTTTCACGGTAGTTTTTGTGATGGCTTTCTTTTTCTTCCATATGAATCGTTGCCTCTGTCACACCTAACTTTACCTTATTTGCCTTTTTCCTTTCCTATCGCTTGACTTAATTTCCTTTTTTTGTTGTATTTTTTAATGTGATATCTTACCCCTGCTTTGTTTGTTACATGTCTAGAAGGACAAGTGACTTTATTTTAATTGATATGTTTTCTGATTCTGATTCTTCATCATCTATAGACCTTAAGGAGATTTCCTTTGTGAATCTTGCTTTCTATTTCACTCAACCCATTTGTGCTATCATGGTTGAGTGTTCTTGAAACAATAATGGAATTGAGTGTGCTCATATAATTGATGTTGCTCCAGATGATCTAAAATGGATTCATCCTGACATGAATATGATCCCAACATCTCACAAATCGTGAAACCCAAATGTCAGAAAGAAATTGGAAGATGGCCATGTTGGGAATCTATTGATGGGATTTCCTTTAAACCCACAGAACTAGATGAGCATTCTTATAGCTACAACACCACTTCTTTTTTATGTTCTATAGGGATGTTGTTGATCATCTTGGCATTTCCCTTCCTTTTACTATTTTTCAATAGAATGTTCTTCAAACTCTCAACATTTGTCCAACATAACTTACTTGGAATGCTTGGATTTTCTTAGTTTGCTTTGGGTAATGTGCACTTGCTTACACCATAAGCCTAATGTGAATGCCTTTTTATACTTCTTTACCTATTCTCAGCATAAAACCAGAGGTTGGGTTCATTTTATTCAATGATCAAATCATTTAATTTTTGTCAATATAATTTCCAGTGTGATTGGGAAAGATTCTTTTTTCAAAGTTTGTGTAGTTAAAGGGTTCTAATCTTTCTTCCTTCCTAATAATCAACATCTTTTCCTGGTGAAGTGCTCTATTCCAATAAGTAGCCTCCAAATCAACTATTCAAAGACTAGTCTCCCAACAAGCAAGACCTGATTATTCATCTCTTGGCACTAGGACCATTTGATGCTCAATATGTCCTTTACATTTGGGGGGGGCAAGTATCCTACTTTGTTTTTGCTTCTCATTTCAACTTGTTCTTTTTGTTCTTTTTTTTTTTCAAATTTTTGGCTTCAAAGGGAGATGTTATAAATCAATTGTTTGAAGATAGACCATAATTATCTAGAGAATATCCGTGCCAGGGCACTAAGCATGTAAAAGCTAGTCATTCCCCCTACTCTACTAATAACTTCTACTCTAAAATCTAGTATGGAGGTTACTAGCACTTGCTTATCTCTTAGTCATACCAAAAATCTTCCCTCTACTTGAAAGCATACCTTCAATTCAAGTGGCTCTTCTAAAGATAAAGGGTCAGCCTCTACTTTTGATATCTCTTCTTCTTCTTTGAAACAGCTCAAGCTTAAGCCTAGCCAAAACTACAGTTGATTGACATCCTTAAAAGAGCCTTATTTGACTTTGAGTCCATTGATAAGCTATGGTACAAAAATTTGGAATATTCTTCTTTTCTCTATGGACAACTATTGACTCTTGTTGACCACGAATAATATGAAGCTTTTCTAAAAAAACCATGGTCTTACTAGACTTCTTAAATCTTTAACCATTCAAATAACATGATCACGAGCATCTCTACTCATCATAAGCCTATGTTCATAAAGACAAAAGGAAACAAATTTAAAGGTAACTCAAGTGAACCTTGAAGGCTTGAAAAAGGATATGGAAGAAAAGATAGCAAAGCTTACCAACCAAGATAAAAGCACCCAAGATCTTACTAATCGTATCTTTGAGTTAGTCAAAGAAAAGGATACCATGAAGATAGAAAAGGCAAAGTCATTTCAATTACTTGTACAAAGAGATAAGGAACTAGAGGCCGAGTGGAAAGAAAGGCTTAGGCAGGTGAATTTGTTTAAGTTGAAAGAAAAAAAGCTAAAAGAAGAGCTTGCCAAGGCCAAAGTTCTTAATTACCCTATGTTTTAGTCAAGCTTTGCTGAAGTTGTTCATCAAATTAAGCACTTCTGCCCTAACTCACCATTCAACCTGGAGAAGATTGATAAGGATGCTTCCCTCGAAACCATTTTGGCTAGGCTTGACAAATCTTGATCTTTATACTTTTTTTTTTTTGGATATTTTGTTACCTTTGTAAACAATTTTGAACATTTTGGTAATTCCCACTTAGAAAGTTAATGCTTTGTTAACTCTATGTTTGTTATTTTGCATACTTGCCTTATTTTTGTGTTGTTTGGCTTCCAATGAGTTGTTCACTAAAACTTTTTTTTTTCAAGTCATTTCATTTGTTGCATATTTCATATGAGCTTTGTTAATGTTTTTGTTAAACTTGAGTTCTAAAAGTACCAAGGAACTACTTGGGTTTTAAGGTGCTAAGGGAATTACTCAAGTTTTGAATACCAAGGGAACTGCTCGGGCTTTTGATATCGAGGGGTTTACTCGTGTTTTTGGTAATGAGGGGGCTATTTAGGTTTTTAGTATCAAGGGAGCTACTCAAGTTTTTAGTATTTAGGGGGCTACTCAGGTTTTTAGTACCGAGGGAGCTACTTGAAATTTAAAAATAGCTTTTTATGAGAAATACTTCTTATTTTCTATTTTTTTTCTTTTTTACTTACATCGCTTAACAATTACCAGCTTTCACACTTGCTGTCATGCCCCAAAAATCCATAGTCATAACCAGCGTAAATATCACTCATTTATCAGATATTCACTAGCCTTTATCATTTACTCCTATTATTGTCATTTTAGGATTTTCTAAGAATTATCTCATCATATTGCATTAGTTATGAGGTCATGGAAAACTTAACAAAAATAAAAGTACTCACCGAGAAATATATATGTATATATATATTATATAATTTACATTAGCATTGCCTAATAGGCCTAATGCCAATATTGCCAAATTGTATGAAAGTTTACAAATAGTTGCTACATAACGACTTCTATTAACCCTATATCCTAGAGCTTACTTCCAAAACTACCCTATTGTCAAAAGCATAGGTTACTATACCTAAGCCCTATGGCCCTTCTATTTACAAGTTTACAAAAAATGCAACGAAATTGCTTACATCTTGATAGATGACCTTTAAAGGTCAAACCATGCAAGTGGCCATCATCAAGAGTACCTTAGCCAATTCCAATAGGATGATCTTAACATCATGAAAAACTTCACATCCTACCAAATTCAAAATGATAGTATAATAGATGTTTATTTGGTATGATCCTAAGGGGCCTGAGACTGTGGTGGTGTAAGTATCAGTGGTGATTTCCATTAGATTGTTATCTATCTTACTTTTCAAGAACAAGATTCGCAATATCTTGAGAATCTAAAAAAAAAAATAATTCATAAAAGAATGAGTCTAGGGCTCTGTGAATAAAATATTTCAAACTTATGAACTCACCAAACAACAAAGCATATACATATATGAGCATTCATATGTCAACTAATTGTTTCTCATATAATCCTTCATAAGCAATTATCAATTGTCCATATTGTCCTTTGGATCTGGTGTAACCATTGCCTCATCATCTGTATCTTCTCTTGTAAGGCTTATAGTTTCAACATCATTAGAAAAAGAACAACCAAAAGTTTTGTGCTATAAATGGCTCAGTCTCACAAATTGTTTCTTCCACTTTCTCCCCTATATTATACAAATCTTTTAGTTTTAAGTGGACAATAACACTCCAATTTTGATCCACTTCACATTCATATAGTATACCATTGTTTGCTTGTGAAACTAATATGTATGGATCATGTTTTTCATGCTCACTAGTATAGATCAACTGAGAGAAGTTGACAGAAATAAATTATAATGGATCCTTTTGTAAGATTTGCTTGGCCAAGAGAAGGGAGAGGAGGTCGAAAATTTCAAAAAAAATTCCTCCTCTTGGCTGAACAAACCTCCTGAGGATCCATTGGTGTGAGGTTTCAAAATAACTCAGATCTAATCAAGAGTAAAAGGAAGAGCTTACTAACCTTTAGTCCAGCTCAAGCACAATGGAAGATGAAGGATTCTCTGTCATCACAGCAATCCTCCACGCCAGAAAAATCCTCAAATGGCCTCAAGAACTCCTCTCTAAGTGTTAGCTTGTGTGGGAGCTCGGATGGGATGAAGATGTGGTGCCAAAGGCCGAAACTTTTCCAATTCTTCTTCCTCCTTTCCCTTTCGGCCTTCATCCGAAAATGGCCTCCCTTTTTTCCTGAAAAATCTTCTTCTCTTTATTAAAAGTGTCAGCCACAAATGGGTAAAGGGGAAGTATGAAACAGCGTCATTTTGGCCTCTCCCATTTGGGCCAAAACGACGTCGTTTTGGGGTTTTAATAAAATATTTTCATTAATTACAAAACTACCCCCTAAGTTTCCAAAAACTTCCGTTTGGCCCTAAAGCAATTTCACCAAATTGCAAGTTAGTCGCTGGACATCAAATGTGTCTAAAACTTAATTATATCATCGGCCATGTCATTTCCTGTTATGCGTGTGACTCAGTAGGCCCCCGATCTGTTGGCAAAAGTTGAAAATACCCTTCAAACCCTTTGAAGGCATATTAGTTTCTCCAAACTAATCAATAAGACTTTAAGTTATAAGTGGACTCTAGCAAGCCATTATAGCTACCCAATTCACGGTAGGAGTCTTCAAGGTGATGAGTCTATATGTGAATGATCTCAATGTGTGTCAAACACATTACGTGTTACACATTATGCATGATATAATCCTTTCATTACCCATATCCG
>JANHAO010021997.1:0-12347 GCA_026873985.1 Saraca asoca
ATTTTGTTGTAATGAGCCAATTGACACCAAACACAAAATGCATCTAAACTCAGCTGCAAACATGACAATTTAACTCTTATAATGCGAAGTATGAGGCCAATTAACTATGTCAAATCTTGTGTTATCACCTGGCCAGCATGCCCGGCTGCTAGGCCACGACGCCCAGCCAACAGGCCAGCATGCTTGATGTGCAAGACACCAAGCCTGGTTAGTGTCCCCCGTCTGGCAGGATAGCATGCCTGGCTTGCCAGCTAGCATGCCCTGCTAGAGTGCCCAGTTGATTGAAAAGTAAAGGTTTTATGAGTTATAGAAAAGTCCTAAAAAGTTCAATAACTAGGGTTACAAAAGTGTCACAAAATGAATGCAATTTCTGTAGCCTTGTTTTCAAATAACCACCTTATTATGAGTAAAATTTGGTATCACGAGATAGGCTGGTAAAAGTCCAACAAAAATTAAGTCTAATAAAGAAGACTAGCTCACATGACTGTAAAGTCGTTATGCAACCAGCTCATTGAGCAATAGCCTCTAGCTGGCCAACAACAAGCCTTAGCTCATCGATAGCTCGAGCTTGTGACCCGTTCAAGTTTGACCTCGTGAAGCAGAAACAGCCCACAGTGTCTCACCTAGCTAGAAGCCTGTTGAGGTCAAGCATACAGCTGATGGATAACTTGCACCGCCATCCTACAAAATGTAGTTTAAGGGTCCCACTCGCAGAAAGCATTTCACACAAATCAACTAGCAGTTTATAGAAGCCTACTTGCTGTACTTTAGATTGTCTTGTACATTTATTATTTGATATAACAGAAATATAATTTGTAAAATTACCATTGTAGCCTCTTTTCCTCTATAAATAAGGAGAAGGAGCCCTCTGTAAGCTAAGCTAAGAATACTGTACTAAAACTCTGTAAAATTGTATTCAGATATATAAAACACTACCATTGATATAGGGACCGATGCCATCCAATTTTAGCCAAATCATGTTAAATCTCTGTGTCTTTCGCTCTTCTTCTTCTTCCTCTGGCCGTTTTTCACCTCTTTACTATCTTAACAACCAGATAACAACTTGGGTCCTGAAAGAAACCCCTTAGGTTAGTTGGATTAGGTAGAACCGAAATCCATCGTCAACATTTTAGCATGCCAGATGGGACCCATTCATTTTTTGGTTATTTTTTGTGTTCCGATTTGATTTTCTACACAACTATTATGGCCAGAGGAAAGGCCATTAAGAAGTCTGACATTATCAATAACTAACTTGAAGGTCATATAGCAAGTTCTTCTACTGCCTGAACCAATAATGGTTTGGCCCCCATAGCTTATCGCCAGTCTCGCAAATGTTTGAAAGCACGGTAAAAGAGTTGGCTGAAGTAGTCAAAGTACTAATGCAAACACAAACTTTGTGCACGCAGCAACAAGTTGAGATCATAGCACAATGCCAATAGCTACACAAAGGAGCCCAAAAGGAAGCCGACTAGACAAGAGCATTATGCTGATCACTTAACTTGCCCTTTCAATTCTCAGGCGAGGTTGAAAGTTTGTGAAACTCACAGGGACTATGATGATTCGCAATCGAGGGGCTCACATCGAGCTAAAAGCTCAAATAGGTCTAACCAAGAATGCACCTTGTGTTGCTGCACTCGTGACTAGGAATGAGAAGGGAATAAGCGATCATCTAGCCTGTAATCTGAAACGCAAGACCCAATCATGAAAGAAGTGCTAAAGGTTGAAGCAACTAGAGGAGTGCCCTCGAGCCCAAAGTGATCAACCTCGCCATGATGAAAGCTCACCATTTTCTGTGAAAATTGAAACTTATCCTCTTCTATGCAAACTCAAGGTTCTCGCGATCCTATCGTACAATGGAGATAGCGATCCGTGTGACCACTTAGATATGTTTAATGTTTAGATGGATCTCCAGACAACTAATCCTCTAGACAAGTGTAGGGTCATCCTAGCTATGTTAGGAAACCTTCCCTGAGCATGGCTCCGAAACCTCCCAACTCGTACTATTTACAGTTGGAAGGAGTGCTAGAAAAAATTTATCAGTTAATACAGAGTATTGAAGAGGCAGCTTTTGCCATCTTATTACCTTGCAACGATCTTCCAATGGAAGGATGAATCATTAAAAGACTACATCACTCAGTTTAGGTACAAGGTTAACAATGTGGATGATCCCTCGGATGAGTGTGTTTTAACAGCCATCTTTGCAAGACTTTGCAAAGATTGAAAGTTGTTTAAGAATATTTACAAGTCCCCAATCAAGGACCTGGGTGATTTCTATGAGCGAGCTATGAAGCAAATTAGGTGGGATGAAATCTTTAGTTCGAAGAAGCTTGAGGCAGGTAGCTTTGATCATAAGAAGAAAAGAAGCAGTCATAGAGACACAAAGGATAGTTCTAATCTCCATATCACTAAGAGACCTAGAGATGAGTGATCTCAATATCCAGGTCATCATGAGTACTATAGTGTCTTATCAGATACTTTGGATAGAATATATGCAACAGAAAGGGACAGAGAAGACTTCAGGACTCCTACTCCTTTGAGAACACCTTGTGTGAGAAGAAACATGAATAAATTTTACGCTTATCACAACGAAGTGGGGCATAACACTTCGGACTACCGGGCCCTCAGGGATACGACTGAAGACCTAATTAAGAGAGGGCACTTAAGAGAGTATGTGCTATGATTTGCAGTACATCAGCCTTTTCAGCCTCAGCGGAATCCCAAGCAGGAGCAGCCAGCTGTAGCGAAAACTATATATTGATTTTGTAACACAATGTGTAAAAGTAATTTGAATCCTACGCTTGTAGTCTCTGTAGATTCTCTGATAAATGTCAATTTAGCACCAAGCTCCCAAGGAAACGAGCTCCCCCCATTCCAACTTATTACTGTATCCTTTTAAGTCGTTATTGCATTAGAATGACCTATTTACTGGTACCATCCTAATGTGATCTAGTGTGCATATGACCAACTTTCTCAAGCACCATATGCATGCTACATCGCATGCATACAACTAATTTTCTTAGGCATTGTATGCATACGATCTTTAGCTCATGCATATGATCAACTTTCTCAAGCACCATATGCATGTTGCGATGTCGTCATGTATACGACCAACTTTCTCAGGCATCGTATGCATGAGATCTTTAACTCGTGCATACGACTAACTTTCTTAGGCACCGTATGCACGTTGTGCTCTCGCACACATGACCAACTTTCTTAGGCACCATATGTACGCGACCTTTTATGAATAATGTATATGACCAATTTTCTTAAGCACTATATACATGCTACATTAAACGCTCATATGACTAACTTTCGTAGGCACTGCATGTATGTGATCTTGCCATGCATGTGACCTACTTTCTCATGCACCACTTGCACGCACTCTTATATTGAGCAAGCATGTGACCAACTTTCTCAGGCACCACATACGTGTGACCTTGCACATATGACCAACTTTCTTAGGCACCGTATGCAAATGACCTAATGCTCACAGCTCTCATGCGACCTAATACTCACAACTCTCATGCGATCTAAGGCTCATAGCTCTCATGCGACCTAATGCTTGTAACTTTCAAGCTACTTAATGCTCACAACTCTCGCGCGACCTAATGCTTGTAACTCTCAAGCGATCTAATGCTCGTAACTGTCAAGCGACCTAATGCTCACAGCTCTCATGTGATCTAAAATTCATAGCTCGCATGCGATTTTCTTTGGGCATAACCCCTATGTTGCCCAGATTCACTATTTATCAAGAAGTGTGACCAATTGGTTACTCAAATATCTCATTTTATTATGATGCTTAGTTGATATGCAGGATATTTGGACAACAGAATACAAGAAACGCGAAGAGAAATTCACTCATTAAAAAGCCTCAACGAGGTAAATTTACATCAGAAAGAGTCAAAATACAAGTCAGGCACACTACAACTATACATTCTGGAAGAAAGATTGGCACTTTGAAGGAGAGCCTCAATTAGCAGAAGGGCCGATGAGTACTCTTGTTTTTCAACTCTTTCCTTTGCCACCCTCATTGGTTTAGAACTCCTTTCCAACTCTCTACTCAATATAGCAGATTTAGAGAAAACAAACCAGAGCAACTGGAAAGGTTTAACCCCACGGCATCACTGTGAGGAAATAATCTGAGATCTATGAAATATCTTCCTTCATGATTAGAGAAAGAGAACTGCCTAAAAAGGATTTCTATGCAACAAACCATGCATATTTCTCCGGATAGACAGACTTTCGGAGGTTGGAAGGCTTATCTAAAGCCCTCATCGGTTCTCTCACTGATTGAAGGAAGGGAGGCTTCCTCCATCTTAAATAAGAGCAACTTGTTCTCACTAAAGAATCCAGAAATCAACCCCTAACCACTTCCATTAAATGTTTCAGACAAAAATGAGGCAGACTCATCCATGGCAATGAGACACGTATCGCAAAAGGTATGGCTTGGGTCAGATGAAAAGATAGGCTGACCAAAGACTTTGACTACATGGTAATTCATGAGGGAAGACCACGTCGGCAGGTTAT
This sequence comes from Saraca asoca, assembly GCA_026873985.1. Taxonomy (NCBI): domain Eukaryota; kingdom Viridiplantae; phylum Streptophyta; class Magnoliopsida; order Fabales; family Fabaceae; genus Saraca; species Saraca asoca. The sequence continues at coordinate 4,528 of JANHAO010021997.1, forward strand.
AACTCCTAATCCACAAAGCGAACTGAGAGCTGGGGGGCTAATGTTATATGTAAAATTTGGTGTCACGAGATGGGCTAGCAAAAGTCCAGCAGAAATCAAATCCAACAAAGAAGTCTAGCTCGTATGACTGTAAGGTCGCTATACAACCAGCTCGTTAAGCAGCAGCCTCTAGCTTGCCAGTAATAAGCCTTAGCTCGTCAATAGCTCGAGGTCGTGACCTGTTTGAGTTCGACCCCGTGAAGTAGAAACAGCCCACAGTGTCTCGCCTAGCTAGAAGCTTGCTGAGGTCGAGCATACAGTTGACGGACAATTGCACTGCCATCTTGCAAAATGCAGTCCGAAGGTCCCACCCGTAGAAAGCATTTCACACAAATCAACCAGCAGTCTGTAGAAGCCTAGCTACTTGTTGTATTTTAGATTGTTTTGTACATTTATTATTTGATGTAACAGAAATATAATTTGTAAAATTGCCATTGTAGCCTCCTCTCCTCTATAAATAAGGAGAATGAGTCCTCTGTAAACATAGCCAAGAATACTATACTGAAATTCTGTAAAATTGTATTTAGATATATAAAACGTTATCGTGGACATAGGGATCGGTGCCGTCCAGTTTTAGTCGAACCATGTTAAATCTCTGTGTCCTTCGCTCTTCTTCTTCTTCCTCCGATCGTTCTTCACCTCTTTCTTGTCTTAACAACTGGATAACAACTTGGGTCCCAAAAGAATCCTTCAGGTTGGCTAGATTAGGCAGAATCAAAATCCACTGTCAACACACCTCTAGGAAACTGCCGCAAAAAATGTCTTCTTTAGTAGTGGTTGAGTATTTTTCCATTTAATTGTCTTATTTCAAATTTTTAAATAAAGTAGTCAAATAAAAAATATAAATCTCAATACAAACAAGACAATCCAACAATAAAAACACTTAATCTTTTAAGAGGACAAACTTTTAGTAGAATTACCTTATAATTTATTTTAGTTTATAATTTTCCTTTTATATTTTTGAATAGATCTTAGAATTTATTTTTGTTTGCAATGGACTTCCTATTATGATCAATTTGAAAATTTTCATCTCTAATTATTCAAAATAACAAATTTTTGGCAATTTGTATAGTTATATCAAATAAGTAGAACTCCTATCAGACAATTACCGGAGTAATTAATATACATATTTTCTGAGTATTTTAGATTGCAGTGGATTCTATTACATTATATTTGTCTGAACAACTCATTCAAAATACAATACTTTGCACCTTAATTCATGGCTTTTTACTGTCATATTAGAATAGAATTGTATATGTGTAAATATTAGTGTCCTCAAATAATTATTGAAAAAAATTCTTAAATTAATGAAGTAAAATTAATTAGAAATAAAATTAAACTTTACGGCCTAATTGTAAAAAAATTATATAATGACGAAATTATAAATTTGAATATATTATCAGAATCAAAAGTTTAATTAATCAAATAATTCATTTAATTTATATTCAAAATTGCTTGATAAGTGAGTTTACGATCATATTATTACTTTGATGGTTTCTTGGGATTAATCAGTATACAAGAAATGAACAAAAGCATAGCGCTTGAGGGTAGTTTTTGAGTATTTCTTTTTATACATTAACAAGCCCAATGACGTGATAAAAATGTTTATGGGTTACTATATATTAACAAAAAAAAAATAAAAACAAATGAAAATGTTAATTCCACCAAGTGAATGAACAAGTGCCCATATCAAAAGAGAGCCACTAACAAACAAGGAAGCGAGGACCATTGGGGTACGTGCGTCCTCGATTCGCGCAAGATATGATATTGGGTAATTTTGACCCTGTTCTATTTAGTCAATTATTATCATGTGTTTTATGTTTTTTAAATATGATAAAATAATATTAACATAGAAAAACACAAAACACAATAGTATTTTATGTTATGTTAATGTAAACGCAATTATCAATATATGAAACATAAATCCACTAAAAAGAGTCGAATAAATTTTATATCAGTGGATAAAAATTAAATTATTTATGATTGAAATATTCTTCAATCTATCATATAAGATATTAAACAACAAAAAGTCAATAAATTTTTTGTCATCAGCTAAAAATAGATTATTTATGATTGAAATTTTCTTCGCGTGAATCATATTAAGATATCCAATAAGAAAAATGAATAAATTAATTCCTTGTCGTAAGGTAAAAATAAATTATTTATGGTGGAATTTTGCTTGTCATCTCCTAAAATCTCTGCAAGCTCAGGCACCAGAAATATAGGCCTGTTTGGGAAACTATTTTTTTATTTTTAAAAATAATTTTTTTATTTTCTTATTTTATAAAAATAAAAATATCTATTTGACAATTTATTTTTAAAAATTATTTTTTAAAAATATAATTAAAAAATAATTTTCAAAAAATAGAAAAATAATATTTTTCCTTATTTTTATATATAACTATTTTTTAGATTTTTTTAAAAAATAAGAAGAATATCTATTTTTATTAATAATAAAATTATAAATAATATTAAATATATTTTTTTAATCTTTAAAAATAAGAAAAATATCTATTTTTAAAATTTATATCTAAACAAATTTTATTTTTCTAAAAAAATAATTTTTAAAAAATAATTTTTAAAAATAATAAAACAAAAATAACTGAAAACACATTCAAACACGCGCATAAATGCAAGTCTCCGCCACTTCGAAAGCTGGTGAACAAATATAGTTGCAGAGTCTAAAAACATGGCTGGCATCCGAATAATCTCAACGAGCACAGTCCAAGCAGCCACTCAAAACGGAGATTCAGCTCGAAATATTGAGCTGACTCCATGGGATATCCAGCTCCTTCTCGTCGATCCCATCCAAAAAGGCCTTCTTTTTCACCCCAAACCAAAAGATTCATTCATTCAACACCTGAAAGCCTCCATTTCCTCAACTCTAGACTTCTTCGCACCCCTTGCTGGCCGTCTCGGCATCGTTGAACATGAAGACAATACGTCATCGTTTTTCATAATCTGCAACAATTCTGGAGCTCTATTTGTTCATGCAGTAGCAGATGACCTTACCGTTGCTGATATTCTCCAACCTATTTACACTCCTCACGTTGTCCACTCCTTCTTTCAGCTTAACGGAGTTAGAAACTACGAAGGTACGTCCAAGCCGTTGCTGGCAGTGCAAATCACGGAGCTAGTAGACGGCCTCTTCATTGGATGCACCATTAACCATACTGTAGTAGACGGCACGTCGTTTTGGCATTTCTTTAATTCCTGGTCTGAAATATCACGAGGTTTAGATAAGGTGTCCAAGCCTCCTTCACTCGAACGTCGGTTTCTCGAAGGTATTGATCGCCCCATACGTATTCCTTTCATGAAGGAGAAGCAGCAGAACGGCTTCATTTCACAGGTTCAGAAAGAGAGGCTTTATCATTTTACAAAGCAAAAAATTGCAGAACTCAAAGCAAAAGCCAATTCCGAGGCTGGCACCACTAATATATCTTCACTGCAAGCACTTCTGACTCATCTATGGCGGTCTATAGTTCGAAACCAACGTGTCGATCCGCAAGAAGAGGTTAACTACAAATTATTGATAGGTGTCAGACCAAGGATGAGCCCGCCGTTGCCTGCGAATTATTTCGGAGTCGCGGTGCTGGATGGCACCGTGACGATGAAAGCGGGGGAGCTTCTAGAACATGGTGGGCTTGGTAAGGCTTCTTTGGAGATGAATAAGATGGTTGCTTCGCATTCAGAAGAGAAACTGAGAAGCCACTTAGAGTGTTGGTTGAAGAGGCCGAAGTTACTTACGGAGAATGGCACGGCTGGTAATGCGTTGGTGACGAGCAGTTCACCGAGGTTCGATGTTTATGGTAACGACTTTGGTTGGGGGAAGCCGGTGGCGGTGAGGAGTGGTGCCGGGAATAAAACTCATGGGAAGATCACTGTCTTCGCCGGAGCAGAAGAAGGTAGCATCGACATTGAAGTTTGCCTCTCTTACGACGTATTGGAGGCTATGAGATATGACTCCGAGTTCATGGAAGCTGTGTCACTAGTTAATTAATGGGCCCGCTAGCCACTGAGAATATATCTACTCCCATGTTTCAGTCTGGATGTTAAGACTTGAATTTCCCTTTTAACGCAGCAAATTAAGTTGTTCGAAATTGTGTGTTAGCTGTGCTGTTATCCAAGGTATTATATGGTTTTGTTTTGATTTAAGGTTGTATTGTGTGTTATTAGTTTTGGTGAGATGTCAAACCCAAGATTAAGCCTTATGCTTGAGCAGTGTACACCGGCTCGCTACCCTTCACTCCTTCACTGTAGAGGCCGGTAAACTTGGCACTTTTTAAGTTGAAAAAAATCACTTTAAATTTTACAAATTCAACTGACGTTAATTTACCTATATTATATTAGATATATGTTATGGTGTAATAAAAGTTGAAGAGAAACTGATGACTTGGTTACTTATTTGACTACTTATGGAAACTTTGTTTAGATTACCCATATTCTAATAGTGTTTTGAAGCTCCCTTCAGACTCTAGAGTAGAGTGAAAAGAGGGAGCTAGGAAGAAACATATGGAAGGAGAAGTTAACATCACCAGGGGTGAGAAAAAACAATAGTGCTGACTGTGCGCCCGAAGTGAAGAAAAAACTGATAAAAGAGAAAAGAGATGATAAAGGGCGGAGAAGAATCAATAAGGTGATTATGCGGGAGAGGGAGAACCGTAAAGCAGAGAGAGTGGAGGTTGATTCAAATTTTTAAATAATTGCTTTTTATTATATTATTATTATTTCAATGTTTTTTAATTTAATTATTTTAAAATTTTAAAAGTGACTTTTGGTCTATCTAAGAGTGCGAAGGTTCACACAAAAATATAGATGTGGAGATTAAACCTCACATGTACATATTTTATATTATGCGTGTGTGACTTGGTCAAATTGTTAAGTAATTAGCAATGAAAAAAAAGAATGCCTCAAAGATCATGTCTGACTTTAATTATGAAGATGGCAGCTGGGGTGGAGGATATGCAGCGAGGACGCTTTGAATTTATATGGAATCATATCTTAAAATTAATAAGTAATTACAAAAGAATTGTATTTATAATACATATTTAATAGGCGCAAAAATTCAAATTTGATCATAACTTTCACATAAATTTTATTATTATTCTTTAATTTTTTTTAACAAATTTACCTCATGCCTTTTTGAAAGCACTCACTTTTACTTAAAATATTAATTCCACGTATTTTTTTAATGAAAAATTCTTGTTAACATCTTATGTAGCATGAAATAAATTAGACGTATAATCAAAGGACAAAAACTTTATTTTTACTGTAAAAATTAAATTTATATTAATTTATCTTTGTTTTGAAATGAGTTAAAGGTTCTAATTCTTTGTTCCTTCAATTTCTCTACTATTTGTTTAGGATAAGTGATAATCTTACGTGAGATAAGTGATAAGTCTAGATATATTAATAAATTATATACTTATTAAAATTCTATTTTATATATATATCTTCAATATAAATACATATGATCTGTCTCATTGTTAAGCACAATTTCATATCTTCACTCTCTCTAGCATTTTTCTACTTTTTCTTCTTCTTTTTTTTAAAACCCAAATTATTTTCTCAATATAGCGTCTAGAGCCTTATAAACCCTAAATATCTTCTCACTTCTCAACCAAACCAAACAAAACTCATCCTTTCTTTTCCTTCTTCTCCTTCTTTTTTCTTTTGATGCAGTGAGTCACGACGATTTTTATCTGGTGGCAATTTTCGGATTGTATACTTGGTGATAAGTATCCAGTGTCTGTATACAGTATCTATGGTGATTGATAGTCATCAATTTTTTATGAAAAATTGAATCTGTCTAAAAGCATGCGCACAGGAGCTCAAATTTGTCTGGAAGGTTTCGAAGTGCATGAAGTAGAGAAAAATAGATCTAGGTTGATAGGATAGTAGATTGGCACGTGGTGGTGCATGAGGAACTTTTTGGCTACATGCTTCCTTCTATAGCTTCTCTGGTAGCCGACACATATCCCTATGTGATTGGATTTTTGATTTGGAGCAAAGGCAGTGACCTGAGAAACCAGAAACAGAGATTCCTTTCTAATGTAACATTTCTAGGCAACTCTGGTTTAGTATTTTCTGATGTGTTGATTGTGGATTTTGCTGTGTAGTCCTCTAAAGTTTGTTTCTAGGCTAGTGGAGGTATAACCTGGTGAGTAGTTACGAGAAGTACTTTTTTCGATAATGTTTGTGGCTAGTAGCAATGATTTTGGTGCCTAAAAAGTGTTAATTTAACTTTAGGTCTTACGATTTTGTGGGGGTGGCTGAAGGTGTCATCAGTTGAAGACTTTCTTGATGTCCCAAGTGTTTAACAATGAACTTTCGATTGAAATTCTTGTCAGAGCTCTAACAAATTAAAAGTAGGTTGCATTAGATCATCCAAAGCTTGTTGAAGGCTCAGATCTGGTTGGCTATGTATGGTGATGATGAGGAAGCATATGTGAATCATAAGAGTGATTTTGATAAAAATGGTGTTGAGCTAAGTGAGTCAAAGCTGAGTTAGATTATTTGATGAATTTTAGTGTTTCATGTGATTTGAAATAATATTTGGTAAATTTTGGTATCTTCATGTGATTTGAAGAATTATTTAGCAAATTTTGATGTTTCATGTGATTTGAAACACTGTCTGGTGAATTTCAGTGCCTTCATACGATTTGAAGGATTGTTTAGTAAATTTTGATGTTTTTATGTGATTTGGAGCATTGTTTGGTTTGACTTATGTTTGCATGAGTCTAATTTGATAAGGTTATCCTCAATATTAAGTGGTTTGAACCACTAATTTGGTTGCATGACTCGCTTGAATATCTTGGAATTGACTTCAATAAATATAGCTTGAGAGTAACATGATTTGTGATAGTATTGGTGGTTTTGGCATAAATCTAACCATAGATGTTGGAGATTTTGAGGACCAACTAAGATGTTCAGGGAGCAGCTCAAGGGAAGCTGGCAGAGACTTCTAGAAGCTGTGTTGTTTGTGTCTTGTGCTAAGGAGAATAGCTAAAAGAAGGTCGAGAGAGCAATCAGAAGTAATTGGCTGAAGACTTCTAGGAGTTATATTTACGAGTATTTGGCATTGTTTTTGCGATTCAAGTATTTGGTTCAGGGGGAATTGTCACATATTGTATTTGTTACAAGTCATTCGTGTAGTTTGAAGTTTGTCAATTTTTTTTTATAGTTATTTTTATTATATTTTATTTTTTTGATAGGATAAGTAATAAACTTGTATAAGATAAATGATAAATGTAGATAGATCAATAAATTATAAACCTATTAAAACTCTATGTCATGTACATATTTTCAATATAAATATATATGTCTAGCTTATTACTGAGTACAACTTCATAATATCTTCACTTTCTCTAGTCTCTTTCTACTTCTTTTCCCTTTTAAAATCGTAATTATTTTCTCAATATCTCTATTAATAATTGATCTCTATTTATAATTGTTGGTTACTTTGAACGATCTCTTGACAAATTGTAAGTATGTATATAATTTTTTAAAAAATTTGAGCCAATTAAATGAAGTTAGCATTGTGAGGTATTGGGCTTTAACTCCACCACTAATTACTCTTATTGAGCAACTGGTCAAACCTTGAACTTTGACGAGTATCTCAATAAGCTACATCGATTTTTCCTTTTTACTTCTTTTTGTTTTGGTTCATCATTTTGCTTTTATAATAGCAATGTTTATGTCACGACCCAAATCCCGGGCCCGTGACCGGCGTAGAAGGTCACCATCAGGAATCCCTTTCCTTCAGGAAACCCCCTACAAGC